>ML831012.1:35723-55229 GCA_009831015.1 Picea engelmannii | reverse complement strand
ATAGGTGGTGGGGAAAAATCTTATGTGTAAATATTAAGAAATGATTATAAAACACTTATGCAATAGGAGGATTAACACCACACTGGAATTTGTATATAACATTCAGTGGCAAACACAGAGTGCAAGACCTCAATAGACAAAACATCAGTATTTCAGATTACAAAGCACACAAACAAGACATTACAAAACCTCCAGACTCATAACATAGCATTTATGGAAGTGAACCCAGCACAAATTGCAAGCTCATTTCCATAACTCTGTGTGGACATAAAAACAAGCAACAACAGCAGATATGAAAGCAAGCAAACAGAACAGAAAGATAACAGAAGGAAATGAATTACTAAGCCAACAATTTTACTACTGCTACTACTCCCCTCTGGCATAGTACTCAACAGGGAAGGTCCTGGTGAGGCCACCGATGCTCCTGAAATGGATCTTGCCAGGATCTTTCTCGTCCACGTCGATTTCATTAACAGGGACCCATATCATCATATCTCTGGCCTTCACACCCTTGATGTTCTTCATCTTATTCTTCTCTAGCTTGCAAGTTATGGTGGGCGAGTATATGACATGCGTGTCTGATTTCTTGAAGTAGTGTTTGGTCTCGCTCTTCTGTTTTATCCAAACTTGGCCGGTCTCCTCCACAAGGCCCGCTTCCAACACGTCTTTCAATGCCAGGAGGCCGCCTGGGAGGCCATAGGTTTCGATGATATCCATGGCTTTCTCAAGGGCTTCGTCTCCTGTGGCCACAGTGGCGTTCTCCTTCACGATCTCAGATTCAACGAGAGCAGCCATCGTCACAATTACAGAATTCTCTCAATCAATTGTCACAGTTACAGAATACACTCCAATATCAAAAGCTTGAATAGTTTGATATGAAGGTGGGATATTTATAGGATAAAACGGGCGGTCTGTGGATGAGCTCGGAGATTGTAATTGCAAACCACGTGGTAGCATGGACTTTGTCATGATGTTTTATGTCGGTGTTTGGCCTTTTCGGTGCGTACATGGATGAAGGTGACAGCATGGTTGAGGAAGCCAACGGTCTCTTTAATGGCAGGTTTCTATGTTTGGAAAACCCTAATGGAATGGACTACTTGCAACTCCACCACCTAAGCTTCGAAATAAAGTATGCGTTCCACAGAGTCGTGTTGAGAAGAATTATTTGTTCAAAGTTATTTTACATGATATCACAAATGACACCGTGGAAAGACTGTGTAATGCCATGGTGGCAAGTGGCCTAGTTCATTGTCTTTGACAATCAATGTGGATGTGTTTGATGGCATGGGTGTTGTTTTGATGCCACGAACAAATCAATGAAACTTTAACATAATTCTCGCATATGGAGATCACCTACATGTGAAGGGAGGGAAATGTAATAAATAAGTTCGAGATAGTATAAAATTGATTTAAAAATATATAATATTTATAATAATTAATAGCAATTTAATATAATATTTTTTTTCCAAAAAAGAAAGCAATTTTATTAAGATAAAAAAATTATATAAGTAGATTTCACGAGATTTCTTAACAAGATTGTTCAAAATTGTTTAGAAGGGATCAACTAGCTATTGTTGAAGTGTATGTTCATCAAAATCTACCAACATTAGTGTAAAGTGGGTTGTGTGTGTTACACCCTTACACTAGAGGTAACTAAGGAGATCATGTCTCGAGGCCCATAGGTAGCAGACATGGAGTGTCAAGGCTTAGATTGACTAGCATATCCCTGTAGGGCCCCTCATATTCATTGATGCACCACCGTACATCATCAACAGTAGAGTAGGGTCCATTATACCATCATGGCCCTAGAGGACAACAGGTATTGCTTCATGAGGTAAGAAGTTTGGTATCATGGTAAGCGTCACCCTAATAATTGAAGCATTTGAAGATGTTGAAAAGAATTCTTTCTTGATTACATAACGTTTGCTTGGAAATTATACTCTTTGCCTTACTTAACCTTGGTGGGTGTCATTTTTCCCTAGTAAGTTGGCCACCCTTGGGAATAGGGGGCTACTGGGGGGTTCCTTGAAGAGTCATCATACCACTCTTGATCATACTTATCACCTTCCATACTTCTCCCATTTTGTCTCCTCGTCTTTTGGGATTTTCAGGTGCACTGACCCAAGAAGGGATTGCACCTCATTTCATTGGAAGAAGGGGTTGAAGGCCTAGAGGGAAATGTGGGTGGAAAAGGATAAAATCCAATAATAAACCTTCAAGATGCTTTCCCAAGAGGTCTTGAGGACAATGAAGTGTTTCTCATAAAGAATTGAAAGACCTGCAAAAGCAGACTCACATTATATAGATGTCCCACTTGTCAAGGAGGTGCATTTATGTGGTGTCCTTTTCTTTCCATGCATATGGCACTCGGTGTACCTAAGCTTCAAGTGATGTTGTGGTACTCTTTTATTTCCATGTCTTATAGTGCCCAATTGTTTCGGACTTTAATTAATTAATGGAAAAAAAGGACTTGGAAAAATGTAATCATCTTTGATAATTTTTTTGGTATTTTCTAACAGTTTATAGTGTAAACGTTTTGTCAAACACTTTGTTGTTTGGTATTGTTGGGTATTTGCTAGTTCAGAAAGTTCATAACAATTCACTATTTCTCCTTTAAATCTATTTGGTACCCAACATATATGACAACAAATAAAATGACAATACCCAGTTATGATACGATTCACTATATATCACATATATATATGAACTCAAAGACAATCATTGTACTGGAAATTTACAGCAGCCATTGCACATTAAACAATCAACAAATAGAACCTTAAATAAGTGATATTAAACCTGTGGTTTAATCCTATAGGTGATCCTTACATATGTTTAAAGGAAATCGGGTTGTACATAGTTGCCAAAGACTTTACACTTCCAAATATCAGCACTCACAAGAGGAGTTGTCTATATTGCAAGGAGAATGCACCCAACTTACAAGGAATCACCTCCCATCAGTCTACAAGTCGATCCACACTCCATATTTGCCCTCAAGAGTAGAAAGACGATTCAGAACTAGAAATAATAGAGCACAACTTGGAATGACCCACTCATCAAAAGAGAAATATGCAGCATAGGCAGGAAATATGACCGAGTCATAAGATAACTCGATCTGAGTAAGTAAATTCCACCTCTACAAGAGTGAGGGCCTCAAACTCTGCTTCTAATCTCAGAAAATTGCTTCACTCAGTTAACAATTCGCCCCACCAAAGAAAATCGACCACAAACACCAAATAGGTTGTCCACGATTGCCACAATGCAGTCCTAAAGTAACTCGACCTCCATACATTCCCCAAGTTGACTTCTTCAACCATGAACTCGGCCCCAGCAAAGAACAACTCAGCCACAAATGGAAGTTTCGCCACCAACTAAGAAATATTGAAGCACAATGAAGAAAACTACGTGTGTTCTCTTACAAAAATGATCAGCTAGGGTGGATATGTTACACCAACAAAAATAATCTCTACAATTTCTCCTAGGGTTTTCGTCCCAATAGTTCTAAAGCCACAATGGTCTCTCTCAATAAAAAATCAGAAATTATCAATGCAAGACTGAGAGAGGGCGCCCTCCTTTTTCTATTTTATTTGTTCGTTGACTCTTTTGAAACCTGTTTACCCTTTTAATCAATTTAAGTGATGTTTCATATTCTTCCTAAGTCACTTTAGGAATTGTTTCCCTTTTTCTCCCCTTTTAATGATCTAATGTCATTTTGTTAGGAACTTTTTGCCTTAGGACATTAAATAATTAATTAATTCCCTTCTTAAGGACTATAGCCTATGGGAATCACTTAGGATACTACGTCCAAGTCCCATGATCACTCGGAAGGGGACATGACAGTCCTCCCTCCCCGAGATTGCTTGTCCCCAAGCAATTGCAAATTCGGGCGCTGCAAAATTTGTTCACTCTCCCAAGTGGCATCTTCTGCAGGCAACTCTCTCCATCTAATCATATATTCCCTAATTACCCTGTTCCAGAGCTTCTTTTCCTGAACCTCCAATACTTCCTCAGGAACTAGTACTAGCTGCTCCTCCTCATCCAATGGAGGTATTTCTATTGAAGTTGTGATGTGTTTTCCCAATGCCTTTTTGAGGCACGATACGTGAAACATGTTATGAATCTTACTCCCTTCTAGAAACTACAACTCATAAGCCACTTCACCAACTCTCCTGGTGACCCTATAAGGTCCGTAAAATCGTTTCTAAAGTTTCACTGCACCACTCTTCTTTAGAGAAGACTGTCTATATGGCTGCAGCCTGAGAAACACCAAGTCCCCTACCATGAAAATGCGCTCGACCCTGTGTCTATTTGCATATATCTTCTGTTGGTTCTGGGTCGTCTGCAGTTTATCCTTAAGATCCTTAAGAATGTCTTAGCTCTCCTAAATCTAGTCTTTGGCATTGGGAGCCATGTTGTCCCCAAACGCCAAGTCTACAAAGGATGGGGCATCATATCCATATAATGCCCTAAATGGTGACATCCACATGGACATATGATAAGTGGAGTTATAACAATGCTCACCCAAATGTAACCACTTAACCCATGTCTTTTGTTGCCCATCCATGTAGTTCCACAAATACCCCTCTAACCATTTGTTCACTATCTCTGTTTAGCCATCTGTCTATGGGTGGTAACTCATACTAGGAGTCAACTCTTTGCCTGCAAGCCTGAATAGTTCCTGCCAAAAACCAATCATAAATCGATTGTACCTGTCACTAACAATATTTTTTGGCAACCCATGAAGCCCGAATATCTCCCTGAAGAATCAATCTGCTACATGTGTTGCCTTGTACTCTAAGGATATGGAAAATAAATGAGAGAACTTGGTCAACCTATAGACCACCACATAAATTAAATATTGACCCTTTGTCCTTGATCTGTGTGTCCACAATCTGATCATTGGATGCCTGTTGTATGAAATCGGGATTGAGCTCTATTGGTGTCAACAGTTCTTATACTTTCGAGGTGTCCAATATTGGTGGGAAATAAGGGCGAAAGAGATCCACGTTGAACACTAGGTGTAGGCCAAGGAAAGGAGGAATGTTGAGCTCAAAATCATTATCCCCCACAGCCTTGGTGATGGTGTATGACCTATAACGGAGTGGGAAAAGCTTATGATGGGGTCATGTAAGGCGTTCTTTCTACAAGTGAAACCAAACTGTGTCGCCCACCTGAAAGTTATGTGGCACCCGATGTTGATCATGGCGTTGCTTGTACTTGTCATTAGACTTCTGTAGGATATCCTGAACCTGTTGGCAGATGTCTTGGATCCACTCAATGAACCAGGCGGCTTTTTCATCTTTAGTTGGAGCAGGAGATGAGTCGGTCGAGGTGACCACAAGGGGAAGTGAAACATCTATGGGACCCAATGGTTGGAATCTCAACCCCACCTGAAAGGGGCTGTGGATAGTTGAGTTATGCAGGTCTCGATTGTAGCTATGTTGGACATAGGGAAGGCTCTCATCCCATGTGTGAGGGTGCCTTGAATTATACATGTGAAGGATATGCACAACCATTCGATTTACAACCTCTGTTTGGCCATCCGTCTGGGGGTGGAAGGCCGTGGATTTGGTGAGCTTGGTGTCCAGCAATGACCAAAGGCTTGACCATAATGTGTTGCGAAATCGACTATCCCGATCTGAGACAATGGTTTGTGGGATTCCAAAATGTACCCAAACTCGTTCAAAGAAGAGCTTGGCAATGGCTTCTACTATGATGTTCTTCTTGTAGGCAACCAGAATCGCCATCTTAGAAAAGCGATCAACAACCACAAAAACACAGTCATTTCCTCGCTTAGTGGACGGGAGGCTCGACATGTAGTCCATTGATATGGATTCCCATGGCCTTTCAGGAGTAGGAAGAGGGATGTGCAGGCCCTATTTCTTAGTGGTCGGTTTTGCAATAGCGCAAGCAGTGTAGGACCTAATATACTTGTTGACCTCCTATCAAAGTTTTGGCCAATAGAAATGTTTTTGTAGCATTATCACTGTCTTTTCGACACCAAAGTGTTCTGCCACCTAACTGTAGTGGGCTTCCCAGATCATCTTTGCTCGCTCGCTTGATGGAACATATATATGGCCCAGATGACACAACAACCCATACCGAAGATGGAAATTATTGACAACTACGTTTGCACCCAACATTTGGTAGGTGGTGGCGAAGTATGGGTCTGTCTCATAGAGTTGGGGCCATCTAGAGGTCTCATGGCCACAAGATTCTAGCACCGTGGTGAATGCCGCAACTGGTGGTATGCTGAGGCAATCAACGACGCGATTGGTGCTTCCTGTTTTATAATTGATGTTGACGTGGAATTGCTGCAAGTATGTGGACTACTTTTGATGGCGGACATTCTGAAATTTTCCTTGTGTCTGGATGAAATGTAGTGGCTTATGATCAGTGTGGATGATTGTCTCCTTCCCAAGAATGTAATGTCTCCACTAGTGACAGGCTTGCACAATGGAGTACATTTATTTGTCGTAAGTAGGATAATTACGGAAAACATCTGATGGTGTCTCACTATGATAGGCCACGGGGTGGTCGTGTTGAGTGAGAATGACGCCCATAGCATACTCTGAAGCATCTATCTCAATATCAAAGGGTTGTTGCAGATTTGGTAGGGAAAGTATTGGGGCTGAGCACAAGCGCTGCTTCAAATCATCGAACGCTTGTTGTTGGGACTGACCCCACGCAAATTTCGCCTTACCACCACCCCTAGTTATTTGGCTGAGGGCCCATGCAATATGGGAGAATCCCAACACGAACATGCGGTAGAAATTGGCAAGGCCCAAGAAGCTCCGAAGCTCAGTGAGTGTGGTTGGGGTTGGCCAGTCACGAATGACTTGGATCTTGGTTGGATCCACATGTACACCATGTTGATCAATTATGTATCCCAGGTAATGGACCCTATCCATGCTGAAGGAGCATTTTTCCAAGTTGGTGTATAGCTTGTGCTATCGCAGGGTGTGTAGAACCTGCTAAATATGTTGCAAGTGTTCGACCCAAGTCTTGTTGTAAATGAGAATGTCATCCATATACACCACTACAAAAGTATTGGTGAATGGTTGCAGGATATCGTTCATCATCCTCATGAAAGTGGCTGGAACATTTGTCAAACCAAAGGGCATGACCAACCATTCAAAAAGGCATTCCTTTGAATTGAAGGCGGTCTTCCATACATCTGTTTATTCTATCGGGACCTAGTGGTAGCCAGACTTCAGATCAATCTTACTAAAGTATTTGGCCCCCGTGAGTTGATAAAGGAGGTCGTCGATTCAGGAAATCGGGTATCGGTTTATGACTGTGATTTTATTTAGAGCCCGGTAATCAATGCAGAGTCGTCAAGTTCCATCTTTCTTCTGTACCAGCACGATTGGGCTCCCGCAAGGTGATGAGGTGGGATGGATGTGTCCCTTGTGGAATAGTTCTTATATCTTTCGCTTGATCTCTTCATTCTCTAATAGAGAGCGGTGATAGACTGGACCATTGGGAAGCGATGCACCAGGGGTCAAATCGATGGGGTTCTTGACCTGGCAATGCAGAGGTACCCCGGTAGGTGAGGAGAAGATATCTGAGTATTCTTCCACGACCTTATCTACTTGCTTCTGCTATGTGGAGAGGTCGGCCGCAAATACACTGGATGTGGATGTGATCTTTCTCTTATTCTGAGAGCGGATCACGAAGAAGAAAAACTTCCCCATATAAGAGATGACCTTCCTACATTTCTTAGCAGAGATCAAGGAAATAGCACTAGGTGGGACTACCTTGAGTATCCTGTACAATTTCCTATTCAAAGTAATAATAACACTACAAGGCCTAGACTTATATACAACTTGATGTTTCCATAAATAAGGTTGGCCCAAAATAACATCAAAAACTTCGAGAGGAGCAACATCACCCAATACCTCGTCTTTGAAAGACTTGATGTCATACGAAAGTCAACATTGTTGGTTGGCGTGAAGATCGCTTCCTTGGCAGAGCCATCCAATGTTGTAGGGTTGTGGGTGCGACGTTATCGGCAGGGCCAGCCGATTGATGACCTCTACTGAGATGAGGTTCTTTTGGCTACCGCTATCAACGATGAAGTGCAGTGGGGTTCCTTTTTCCCACATCTGTGAATGGAAGATGCACTCTCCTTCTTCTGGCTCATCTGGTTCACCAGGTTGGAGCTTGGTGGTAGAAACAATGGCACTGGGTTCCACATCAATGATCCATCTTCCCCTTTCTAGTTCTATCTCAAAGTCAAAACCCACATTTGTTTTAGAGGATTTCACTTCAACTACCAGTGACTGCTTTGAGTGGTAGTCAACAATGTTATTCCAAGGTCTCTTATGGAATTTGCACCACTTCCCGGTATCTTTCTTTGTCTTTCTGGTTTCCTTCTTTGCTTGCGGATTGGAATGGTTGTCTTGTTACTATCTATATTTTCTCTGTCCTTTGTTCTGTGGGTTGGGGCCACCATTTCCTGGATTTTGTTGTGAGGGGTTCCCAGGCCCAAATTGCCACGTCTTTTGTTTAAGCTTTTGCTTGATTTTGACGGCATATCAGTAGGCCACGCCCAAGGATGAGATGTCCAGAAATTCCATCTCAGTATGGATGTATCTATGTGGAGCACCGCAATACTTGAGCACCATATGTCGCTCCAAATATTTGATACCCAGCTTGGTGCGCAAGGTATGGAAGATATTTGTGAAATCTTGCACTGCTTGGTCTCTTTATTGCCGCAGTGTGGTCCATTTGGTATACAAGTTGTCATAAATTCCGACAGGGTAGTATTGTTGCTTAATAGAATCCATGAAGGATTCCCAGGTGGTCATGACTATAAATAATGAGGGTTCCTCTATTTCCTTTTTCTCACAAAACGTTTCCCACCAATCTTTGACATGGGGAATGACTTTGAGGAGCGAAAAAGTAATATTTTCTCTATTCGAAAAGGTATGGACAGAAAAATACCCTTCTAGTAGATTCAACCACTTGTTTACAACATAATAGTCTATCTGACCTTCAAATATAGGAATATCGAAGTTTATTTGTACCTTGAAGGAGGTGGCGCCTCCACTTGAAGAAGATGTGTCGCCTGTTGGTAGTCGTCGAAGGATTTGCGGGAAATTATCCATCATCTCATTCCTTTGTTGCGCGAGGGATTCCTCAATCAACAGTTTGAAAGGATATCTTGTCCTGTCATATTTTTTTTCTCCTGCCATGAGAGGTCACTTGGGCATGAGAGATCTTTTGTCCTCAAGAGAAACAAGCTCGAGGCCCAACTCTTTGTACTCCGACCTCATTGGGGACATGCATTAAGACGACAAGGAGCAGACCGCTCTGATACCACTGATCTATATTTTATGAGAAGAACGAAATGACTACATATTATTAACAGGCACTTAACACAAAATAATAGAGATACGGTAAAATTGGTTTTCTATTCAATAAGGAAATAAGCTGAAACTGTAAAATGTAGCAGAAACAAGCTTGTTGGAATGGTGGCGGCTTATCTCTGAAAAGAGATGTGATGACTGCGCTCATTCATAAGAAGATGATTGCAATGAGGCTCTGAAGGAATTTTTACAATAAACAAGAATTCCAAAAACCCTAGACATCCAAAAACCTAACCCTAGGAGATGAAGCGCCAAAAGTCATGTGGGCCCCGGTTGGGTAAGTTAGTACATCAACTTCCTGGGGTCATAACTTTTGCATACAATCTTCACTTTATGCGTATGATAGCCTGTTGGAAAGGTATCGTCGAGGAGATTCATTTTGGGGGATCAATCATTCCTTTGGCTATCATTGAGAATCTCAATCTCAAAAAGCATTCATTTAGGCCCTCAAAATAGGCCCAGAAGTTAAAACTGCTAAAAATAGTAAATTGCCAAAATTGCCAGAAAACTGTTTTGAGCCAGTTGGAAAAGGTGGGTGGCCACCGATATCCACCTAGATCACTTTTTCATCCCCGTGATAAATTCCATGGATATGATCTCCCATATCTACTCTGGAATGGGCATTGGTTGAAGTAATCCTGCAGGGTGGGTCTTCTCCACCCTATTCTGTTAACAAGTCACACACTCCTGCACATGTATCAATACATCATATTTGAGGCCCTTCCATGAGAACATCTCTCTTATATTCTTGTATGACTTAAAATACCCTGGATGCCCATTTAAAGGTGTGTCATGCATGGCTTTCATAATTTTCTCCTTTAATTTGGACTCCGGAACCAAGTATATGCAATCCTTGTAGTAGATGATATCATCTACTACCTTGTACATGTCATCCTGCACATTATTATCCATCACCTCACAAGAAAATTTTCTCTTGGAATACTCCACCGGGAGCTCAGATTTTCAATCCGCACATATCTCTGATAATGAGCACAACTCTGGTCTTATGGATAGAGAATCAACAACTACATTGTTCTTTACTTTGACGTACAAAATATTGAAGTCAGAGGATTGTACTTTACTGACCCATTTCTGTTGTCTTTTGTTAAGATCCTTTTTCCCCAAGAAGTGCCTCAAACTGTTGTGATGAGTCTTGACCACAAACTTCCCACCTACCAGGTATTGTCTGGATTTTTCCAATGCATGTATTATGGCGAGCATTTCCATTTCATAGATGGGATAAGTTCTCTCAAGGGTGGAGAGATTCCTACTCTCATATGCAATAGAATGCTTTTGTTGCATCAAAACTGCTCCTATTCCCACACTAGATGCATCACACTCTAACACAAAGAGCTAAGTAAAATCACGAAGTGCCAAAATGGGGCAAGAACTCATCACTTCCTTCATCTTATCAAAGGTCTTCTAGGCCTCTTCTGTCCAACAAAAAACCCCTTTCTTCATAAGATCTATAAGAGGGGTGGTCAACTGAGAGAATCCTGACACAAAGCGCCTATAGTAACAACAGATTCCAAGGAACCCTCGCAAATGCGTGATATCCTTAGGTGGTGGCCCATATAGAATAGCTTGTATATTCTCCATGTGAACTTGCACTCCCTGTGCACTGACTATATGCCCCAAGTAGAGAATCTTTGTCATACCAAATTCGCACTTAGATTCCTTGTAATATAAGGACGACTCATCCATAATGCTCAGAATATCCTCCAAGTGCGCCAAATTCTCCTCCCAGCTCTTACTAAAGATCAAGAGATCATCAAAAAATACCAACAAGAACTTTCGCAACTGCTTCCTAAATATGTCATTCATGCATGACTGAAAAGTGGCATGCACATTGGTCAATTTGAAAGGAATGACCAAGAACTCATAGTGCCCATAATGGCACCTAAAGGTGGTTTTATGAATTTCCTCCTCATGGACTCTGATCTGATGATATCTGGATCGAAGATCAATTGTCGAGAAATACATTGCTTCGTGCAGCTCATCTAGCACCTCATCGATCTTGGGTATGGGCTACCTGTTTTTTATTGTTTTCTTATTCAAGGCCTGATAATCAGTACACATTCCCATTGTCCCATCCTTCTTATTAACCAAGACCACTGAATAAGTTAAAGGAATGGAACTGGGTATTATGTGCCCCATGTCAAGCAACTCCTTGATTGCTTTTTCTATTTCATCTTTGAACTTATTGGGATGCATGTATGGGGTGGTGATCACTGGTTTGGACCCCTCTTCAAGTTCAATGGTGTTCTCAAAACCTTTGTCAGGAGGTCTCCCTGGAGTTATCTTCCCAAATACCTTTTCATGTATGCTCAATAAATCCTGGATGTCTGCATGATAGTGCCTTATGCCTTCATCATCTATCTGGGAAGTAAAAAAGAAATGTGTTGCATATACTACATCTCCATGCATGAATATGGCTTCCATTATTTTGTTTGATACTACTGTAGGAGCATTGTTTTCCATACCTCATAGTACAACATGTTTCCCTCTTGGCGTGAAGAACATCATGATCATATGTTTGTAGTTTGTGGTAATGTCCCCCAATTTCTGAAGCCACTAAACTCCCAACATTGCATCTGAATCTGCCACATCCACCACATAAAAGTCTTCTGGCAATGTGTAGTTACCAATTGTCAAGGAAAATCTAGAAATTTTCTTTGTGCAAGACACATTAAATCCGTCGACCATTGCTACTTTGAACCCCTCAAAATCCTATGTAGCTACTCGTCTCCTAGCCACCCAGGCTGCATCAATAAAGTTGTGGTTTTCCCCACCATCAATCAAGGTCGTGACTCCCTGTCCCCTTATGAATCCTCTAAATTTGAAGTTGTTGAATCTCGAGGTACCATATAATGATGCTATAACAACCTCCTTGGCCTCCTCACTATCCTTCTCCTATGTATCTTCCTTCTGCTCTTTTCCCTGCTCAATAGCAACCTCCTTCTCCTCCTCCTCCTAATCAGAATATGAATGTACCTAAATATAATGGGCTTGACCCTTCCCCTAACACCTATGTCCTGGTACCGATGGATCTTTGGAGTGGAAACAAAGACTCTTTCTCCTTATCTCATTTCTTGTTGCCTCGTCCAACTTTTCCTTACCCATACCTTCCTTCCTAGTAGGCTTCTTGTCCTTTCCTTTCTATGGAATAAAGGGTTTGGAAAAAAAAAATTGTTTTAGGGACTACGCCCTCCATGTCCCTTGTCCTGATAATAGAATCCTACAAGGTCTCGGTCTTAAAAGCCTTTACCCAACCACGAAGTGGTTCTAACAACCCCTCAATGAACAACATGACAATCCTATGCTCCAATATATTTGACACTATCATTGCTAACTTCTGAAACTCTGTGATGTAAGCATCTAGCGACCGCTCTTGTTTGAGTTGTGCTAACTCTTTGAAATGTAGATCTGGATCCTTTTTATAAAACATATCCATTAACTTCTGAGTGAAGTCCAAATAGGAGGTGATAGTTGCATGTCCTAGCGTGACCAACCCATGGTATCACCACTCATGGGATTCTCCATCAAGGTGCAGAGTAGTGAATTTGATCCCTTCAGCCTCAGTCATAGGGTTGAGATGGAAGTATGTATCTAGTTTTTGTACCCATGCCCTAGTTGTGCTCCTATTAGACCCATTGAAGGAAGGAATGGATAGCTTCCCCAACTTCCATGCTATATCCTTGTTCTTTTCACCATGTTATGATCCCTTGGTCTATTCTTGTATTTGATTGTGAAGAAGTCCTAAAGTGACATGGATTCCTGAAAATCATCACCTAGGGCTTGATATTCTCTCAGATAGTCCTGAAAAGTTTCACCTGGAACTTGTTTCCCTTGATTTTTCATTTGTTAGTTTCCCAAAAATTGGGTAAAAGAGATCTATGGATTGTTCTATTAGTGGTCCTAGAACCAATTTGCATAGGGATCCTAGTATTGTTAAGTACGAGAATCTCACTATTGTTGTTGGATCTATCATTCACATTGGACCCCCCTACTTCATTGTTACTCCCATGATTCTGATAGGTTTGATTTGTGAGTATCTGAGTTATAAGTTGAGTAAGATATGGTTGTCCAGCTGCTAAACTCTCCAAGATCTACATTCCCCTTTCCTCATTGGAATCACCCATGTTTTCCACTTGTCCAACCTCCAGTTTATTTTCCCTTACTTCATATTCCTCTTCAAAAATGTTTTCTTCCCCTCGCTACCTTCTACTTATGTATGTGACACCTAGAAATCTATTGTATTCTCCCATCATGAACAACAAAATCACTCTTCAGGCTAGCAGGAAAGAGGGCTCTGATACCACTGTAATGATATTTGATAAAAATTTTGGTATTTTCTAACAGTTTATAGTGTATACGTTTTGTCAAACACTTTGTTGTTTGGTATTCTTGGGTATTTGCTAGTTCATAAATTTCATAACAATTCATTGTTTCTCCTTTAAATATATTTGGTACCCAACATATATGACAGAAAATAAAATGACAATACCCAACTATGCTATGATTCACTATATATCACATATATATATGAACTCAAAGACAATCATTGTACTGGAAATTTACAACAACCATTGCACATTAAACAATCAACAAATAGAACGTTAAATAAGTGATAATGAACCTGTGGTTTATTCCTATAGGTGATCCTTACATATGTTGAGGAAATAGTGTTGTAGATATTTGCCAAAGAATTTACACTTCCAAATATCAACACTCATAGCAGGATCTCCTATATTACAAGGAGAATCCGCCCACCTTACAAGGAATCACCTCCCATCAGTCTACAAGTCAATCCACACTCTGTATTCACCCTCAAGAGAAGAAATACGATCCAGGACTAGAAAGAATAGAGCACGATTTGGAATGACCCACTCAGCGCAAGAGAAATATGCAGGGTAGGCAGGAAATATGACCTAGTCATAAGAGAACTTGATCTGAGTAAGTAAATTCCACCTCTACATGAGTGAGGGTCTCAAGATCTACTTCTAATCATAGAAAATTGCTTTACTCAATTAACAATTCGCCCCACCAAAGAAAATCGACCACAAACACCAAAGAGGTTGTTCATGATTGCCACAATGCAGCATTGAAGTAACTCGACCTCCATACATTCCCCAAGTCGACTTCTTCAAGTATGAACTCAGCCCCAGCAAAGAACAACTCAACCAAATATGGACGTTTTTCCACCAACTAAGAAATATTGAAGCACAATGAATAAAATTGTGTGTGTTCTCTTCCAAAAATGATCAACTAGGGTGGATATGTTACACCACCAAAACTAATCTCTGCAATTTATCCTAGGTTTTTTGTCCCAAGAGCTCTAAATCCATAATGAGCTCTCTCAATCAAAAATCAGAAATTATGAATGCAAGAATGAGAGAGGGCGCCCTCCTTTTTCCCTTTTATTTGTTTGTTGACTCTTTTGCAACCCTTTTACCGTTTTAATCAATTTAAGTGACGTTTCATATTCTTCCTAAGTCACTTTAGGCGCTTTTTCCCCTTTTTCCCCCTTTTAATTATCTAATGTCATTTTGTTAGGCACTTTCCCCCTTAGGACATTAAATAATTAATCAATCCCCTTCTTAAGGAATATAGCCTATGGGAATCACTTAGGCTACTGCATCCAAGTCCCATGATCACTCGAAAGGGGACATGAAAAAAAATGTCGCATCATGGATTAAGGGCAACACAACCTCTACAGAGGCACCCATAAATGAGTTAATACAAACCCTTGTATGTCATGAACCCCATGCCCAGAAGTCTTACCCTATTCCACCTCAGATTCACAGAAGGCTTAGATAGGTTTCCCTTTGGAAATTCCTTTGACTTGGGGGTTGATTGACCCAATAGGATTCCTTGAAACCCCTCCCACTCCTAAATTTGACAAATTTTATAAGGTCTTTGAGCATTTGTTTAGTTTGAAAAGGGGGGTTTGATGCAGATGTTTGGGTGGTTCTATTATTAGATGTGGTTTACTTTGCATGATTCTTGTGAATTATGGACCCCTGGAGGTCGTATCTGTTTGTATTTATAGGACCTTTCCCGATGGATAGGTATTCATGAGGGGATGATTTGTTCAGACCTTCATGGGGGATTTGGAGCCCAAGGATGGATGCAGACACCCCACGTCTATGGAAATCTTGTAATCATCATGTGCATATTGAAGAAGGACTTGGTTGCCTTTGGAGGCACTCTAGCATGTCTAGGAGACCTTCCATCCCTCTCCACTTGGATGTTATCCATTGGAGGCCTGGATGTCATCCTTATATCCCATGATGTCACTAGGGCTTGATGGAGACGATGGAGGAGGACTTGATGTGGCGTTTTGACATGTGTCTCTTGATGGAGGGCCCTAGAGGCCTAACGTTTCACTTCCCTTGTTTAACACTTCACTTTGGGAGCCTAATGTCACCCTAGAAGGGCATGACATCACCCTTTGAGGAACATTTTGATTTAATTTTATTAAAATTTAATTTTAAGGGCAATTTTGTAAGGTCGGCCCTTCTATTTTGACATTGAAATTTTTTAGGCCAAAAGGTGATATAAATACACCTTTGGAAAATCATTTTAACACATAACTCTTCCTCACAATAGGATTCAATTCTGAAATTTTTGCCCTAGTCACTCATTGGCTGAAATTTACTAGTGCGCACCTCTTGGAGTATATGCTTTGGATGCTTCTTGATGATTTTTGGTGGAAATTTCTACAACTAGGTGTTCCATGCTTGATTATTCTTGGTGAAGTAAGTAAAATCTGCAATTTAGTTTCATGCTTTGAATGGTAATCGTAAATTTTACTTTTTCATGTTGAAGATTATGATATTCTTTCTTTAAACCCTATGAGAGGGACATAAGGTGTTTCTTCCTCTCTCTAGATCTTTCCACTTATTGAATTGTCAAGAGGATATTGTCTAGATTAGGTTCCTAAATCCATAAAGTGATAGCACTTTAGGATTCCTATTCTAGTAGCTTGTTTCAAATATACATTTCAATTGTCCAAGAAGAAAGAGGAATTCGCTAGAGCCCAAAACAACTTGCACTCTAGCCAAAATTCCATCTTTGAGATTCAAAGATTGGGGCCTTGAAGTGCCAACACCCCAAGAATTTGTCCCTCCATCCTTAAAAAATATTGTCATTTATTTCTCCAAGTATTTGTTGTTGTTGTAAATGACTCCATATCCCAAAAGGCACTTGTGTACATGCTCTATATTGTGAAGGAATTGGTCAAACTACTCTCACATTCTACTCTCCTTATCTTCTACTAATGTTTAATAACCCTAGCATAGCTAGATTTACTAATTGTGTTGTCGTTGTTACAAAACATTGCTACAACCATGCAAAAACTTGTAATTTGTTTCATACACTTGTTAAACACTAACCTAAACTACTCAAAAATTTCTTGGAATAAGTGTTAATTTATCTACTGGATAAATGCTAAGTTTTCAGTGTACTTTCATTTTATTTTGAGTTGTATTTATTGTGGTTGTTAAAAAATATTTGTGTTGTTGTAAACTAACAAATTGCTTCATTTTTACTTCAACCACCATATATTTTCATTGTCTATTGTCTGTTGAGGTTCTACTTTCATATTGGTACTTGGAATTGCTATATAAATGCTATATTGTTCCTGTTTCAGGAAGGTACACAAAATCTCTTTCTTTTCCTTAATTCCTCAGACATAGACCTTTGACTTGGGTAACCAATGAGAGGGGGGTATATCTTGATCGTATATTTATCATTTCCATCCCTTTAGGTTATCGGGGATGCTTCCCCTGGGTTGGACCTCATCCATCTGCAAAAGTGGGGATTTCCCACTAAGGTGATGGTGGTGGGTTATCCTGTTGTTACACCAATTTGAGTTACTTTTGTGGGGATTTGGCATAATTACAAATTGTGTGATAACATTTTGGCATCATTTTCAAGGACAATTGAGTTAATTTTCGTCAACAACAAATACTTGGTGATATTTTTTTATTTATTTTTCCTCAACCACCTAATTTAATGTGATATCCCTCTTGATTTTGGACATATTAAGGACATATTAATGTGATAACACTAAGGACATGATAAATTTATCATATGGATCTAAGAAAAAAATAGTAGTAAGGTTGTTGTCTGTTGGATTTGTGCAAATTAGAATTATTATAAGAAATGTCCATTGAAGATGAGGGTCAATGCAATGGAGTAAGAAATCCAACCATCAGTTGGTGTGTTGCAAATATTGGGTTCTTTAGTTGGCAATATGTCTAAGTCAAGGCAAGAGTAGAAATATACAAATATTACTTTTGTTCGATACAAGAGTAGAATTATACAAATATTAGTTTTGATCAAGCCAAGATTAGAACTATACAAATACTAGTTTTGTTTAATCCAAGTTGAAGAATAAGTTAGTTATCGCGATAAGAATAAGATAAGAATAACATTCTCCATTGACCTTGTGTAAACCATTCCATTTGGTGTTTGTTGCACTAAGTGTAAAGAACAATGTTGGAGAATTATAAGACGTAATTTAGGTATGAGTTATTTGTTACCTCTTTATTACCTTTTATTTTAATTGTATCCATATTTTGTATTGATCAAATGAGGAATTAACCCAAAATTGATGCCATTAGACACAAAATCAATCCTAATGCCAAATAAGGAGAAAAAACAACACATGCTAATTAATCTAGGAGTCAAGCATGCAAACAAACCTTCTCACAAAGAAGCACTAGTTGGTGATGGAATCCAACATCGCAAAATCGATGTGCGAAGGGGATGAGTTCTGGCGGATGGAAAAGTTACATTGACAACCTGCTTAACAAACTAACTCCCTAGTGCAAGTTACCTCACCGAGCAGTGGGAAACCCTCCAAGGAGTCTGAGTGAGTCTAGCCAACGTCGATCCTAGGTACAACACCACCTTCTCTGTGTTGTCACCTTGTGTAGGAAGTCTAAACTATTATGGCCTCTATGGTACCACCTACTATACCAAAGCAGAGGGGGGACAGTCGACAGTCGACACCAAGACCAACAAAGTAGGGTTGATTACTCTGAGGGCCCCAATGTGAACTCATGATTGACCCTTGTGTTAGAAGGGCTTCCCAAAGTCAATGATATAGCAACTGGATTTCACTCCCTAAGTCAAGGATTTATGTTTGTTTAGCAGCTTTGGAAAGTTATTCTCACAATCCTATTCCAAATCTCTACACCTAAGCTAAGATGGGTTTGAAGAGCCCTAGAAAAGTTGCTAGATAAATTTTAATTAGCTCTTGATTTTAGGTTGTTGCTACTCAAAGGAGTGGTCATGAAACTGATGGTGTTTTGACTCGACTCTTTAAACCATGCAAGAGGAAAATGAAATGCAAGAAATTCAACTTCGATGAAAACTAGCTATGGGAAGGAGCAAGAGGTTTCCAATTCTGTATTTTTTCTCATATGGAATCCATACTAATCTCAAGCGTATGCAAAGGCTTCATGAAGATTGTAAAGACATTGTGATAAAAAAAAATTGTACATGTAGCAAAGTGTTGAAGAATCAGCATTCAATACTGAACACATTTCCTTGAATAATACTTCATATAATGTAAATATTTTTCTGAATTGACATTGAAGGTTGTTAGGATTAATGGAATAATTATGATTTGCTTTAGTGTGTAGATTTTGAAGGACTATTTGATGAAGAGAAATAAAGACAACTATTTATGAGACCCCTTGCTTTGTCTGGCTTGGTCATGTCTGGCTTGGTCGTGACCTTAAAATTAGATTATTATTATTATTATGACCCTTTTTCAAACATATCATAAAATATGAAAATTTGTTGAATCCCCTCTTTCTGCATCATATATTTTCATATTGTAATGTTTAAGTATGGATAAAGAGACTTTCGTAGCCAAAGGAATTAATGGTGGAGTCCATGTGTATTCTTTGTAAGGATTACATACAGGTGAATATCGTCACAGAGGAAGCTGCTAGACAAGTGAAACTCACAGAGGATTTTCACTTTACCACTCTAATGGTTTTCATTGTTGGTCAAAGGGGGTGGTAAATCCCCCCACCAAAGTATAATTATATCCAAAGCATGTGGTATGTTTATCCCTTTGAAAAAGTGGGGCCATCATGGCCATGTAAGTGAGTTG
>ML831012.1:0-11449 GCA_009831015.1 Picea engelmannii | reverse complement strand
CATGACCTGGATAACAGCATGCCAAACTTGGGAGGGATATCAGCAACCACTAAATCCATGACCATATTCTTTGCTGGAATTTGAGACAAAGACACCACTAGATCTTTGATTAGTCCTAAGCATTTCACCTTCCTTGAATCAAAGGAAAAAATATATTTGTAAGGCCTTGTGATGTCAAGGCCCAATTGGTCCATGACCACCTTGGGAATCAGGTTATGGGATGCTCCTGAATCCAACATGGCATTGTGTAGAGTCATATTATGGATCTCCAGGCTGACATAGAAAGGGGGGACCTCTTCAGCATCACTATTTTCCTCTACATATGGGCCAAATAACATGGCAGGGTGATCATCTTGTATGTTTAAAGTGTCATAAGTTTGTTCCATCTTAAGCATCTTGATGATGTGATTTCTATATTCATTGTTCTTGATCAGTTCATTGAATGGTACAGAAATCTTAATCTTGGACATCTCACTTTCAAAATTAAAGGAGTATGAGGTTTTATCTACCTCTTTGGTGATTGTCTCTTTTCTTGTTTCAGGTACCTTTTTCTGGGATTCTTCCTTCTGCTTTCCTTTGTCTACAACATCGTTTGCAGCGGAGTCCTTTTTGGGTTGACTTGAAGAAGGTATGTTATTCTGAGCTTCTTTTGTGGGGTTTCCCTTTGGAGGATTTCCCTTTGGGGGGTTCGCATGAACTTTCTGATTTCAAAGATTATATTGTCTTTGGAATTGCATGATGGCGTTCTGCAACCCTGTTTGGTAATATTCTCTTTCTACTGACAACCTGTCATCATTTTCCTACATGAATATTTCATTAGAATCCATGAACTGGTCATGTTCCTCTTTAGTCAAAAATACTTATGTCTCATCACCATCACAGCAATGCATGTTGTCTTCAAAATTGTCATCATAATTCTCATTTACGTAGTTATTTTGAAAATGAGGTCTTATTTGATGATCCCCCTGATTTCCCTAATTCCCTTGATTTCTCTGATCTCTTTATCTAATTTGTGGGACAGTTGGTCTTCTCTTATTTTTGGGTGGAACATTAGTTTTTTCTCTGACTTATTTTCTAAATCCATTCTCTCCATCATTTTCTCCATAGTTTTCATAATCATTTCAAACCTTTCTTCTTATGTTTGTGAGGTTGAAGGTTGTTCCTTATCTTGAACTTTGTTCATGTATCTTCCAGAGTCAACTTTGATCTTTCATGAGGCCATTAGATTCACTTCCACCTCTACTGCATCATTCATCATGTCATCTAATGAGGTAGATCTTTTTTCCCTCAACAAAAAAGCAAAATCACTTTCAAAGGAATCAGCATATCTGAGTTGAGAAGCTTTAGGGGGGTTTACCTCAGTAGGAATTAGATTATAGACCTTCACAAATCTGGATGAAAACTCGTGCACTATTTCGTTAGGTGACCTCCTCATGTTGTTGTATTGAGTTAACAATTGAAGGGGGGTTTTCTTGTCGCCCCACTTTGCAAGAAAACTGGTTTTAAAGGCTTCAAAATATATGATACTAGCTGTTGGGAGAGCTTTGAACCACTTTCTCACTTACCTGAAAGACTTTTTGCAAACAAACTCATTTTTTCATCTTCAAAACCTACTTCTTCTAAGTCTATAAAATCATTGAACCATTCTAGATGCTTATGGGTTGACACACTGCCTTGAGCATCATACAGCTTAATCCTTAGAGAAAATCATGTAACTGAGCAGGGAGTACAAGAGGGAAAAACCTAGCTGCCATGACTATTGTGAGGACTTGAAGTGGCTTTTGGTTTTGAGTGTGGATCACGACAGGTTTGGTAGAGGCAGCTAAAATCAAATCTTGGAACCTCTTCTAGTCAAAGATGACCTCGTTCAAACAAGATTCAGATTTGGCTGATAAATTCGGCAAGATTCAAATTCGGCTGATAAACAAAAGATAGAGGTAACCTACAAACCAAATTTAGATTTGGGTACTAGACTGCTCATCTCAGAGAGGGCTCTCTTGTGTCACTGGGTATTTGTTTGGTGATCAATGGGTAGGTTTAGCTTGTTTTTTAGGGGGGGTTTATAAAGTTGTTGGCAAGGAATGGGAGGGAGACTCAGGGCTATGGAGTCAAAATTCTGAAAATGAATGAAAACATTGACTGGCCAGTAGAACTCTCTAGAGGATAAAGGCTAAGTGAGGCGATGAATCTGAGTTATAAATTGTACTTTGCAGAGTGTAAGAAGAAAAGGAAAACAAGTAACTGCATTAGAGCATTTATGAAATGAATTCTACATTAGTTATGAAGAAATTAACACAGTTTAAATTGCTTAAGGCAAGAGCATCACAAGATGAATTTTGGGATTTTAAACTATCTAATTTAAACAGAAGACAATGCAAATGGTTTTAAAGAACACAGGAAATACATACAAGGAGAGAAGACAAAACTCATATCACCACCATTAGAATATTTTCATGGAGACTTCAAAAGCTTCTGCATATGTATTCAATTCAGATCCAGAAAATTACAATTGAGTTCAGAACAACTAAAAGGTGCCCTTGCACTTATGCCAACATTAATACATTCAGAACTTCTAACATTTATACAATTCGAGTTCTTTTCAATTAGAAATTGATTACAATAGCTAAACTGAAGTGTTTTAGCTTCTAAAACTGACTACAATAATTACATTTGACAGTTTCGGTATGGGAACTAATTACAATGATTAATCAAAACGTTTCATGGATCAACGGTCGATTCCTCTGACTCTTCATCTTATTCTTTTTCCATTTGTCTTGCTTTGGTCTTCGGTCGGATCTTCCACTTTGGTGACACTTGGGCGCTATTTGCTAGTTCCTAGAAAACTGCACTTTGTTTTACCCAGCCGCATTATCTCTTTCCACTACAAGTCAGAAGGTATATCGTAGTCCATCATTTCTTTAATTAGGATATCCAAGTCAATGCAAGAGGCATATGTCATGGCTGGAAGTCCAATCTTTACTCGCAGTCCAATCTTTACCGTCTTGAACTAATTCAATATTTCAAACTTTGTGATCAATATTCCACCAAGGTTGCTCCTTTCAAGTTTTCCTCCAGGTTTTCAAACTTGGAGTGATCCATTCTGCATTGAGCGAGGCAAGAGTTGTATTCCTCCTGATCATACAATTTTCATTTTCCATCCCAAAATGGTGGGAGGCCTTTGATGAACAACTCTTCAAACAGATCTTTGAACTCCTGTATACTCTGCTCCATCTATATGGCCTTGGTTTGAACTTATTTCAGCAGGTTATGTTTGGCAATGACCCTCCTGGCCCAGATGATCAAAGTGGTCCTATCTTTGACCCCAATGGTCTGAATTTATGCAGTGGGGATGGAATTCAATAGGTTTATATCACTTTCATCCCACTCTGAGGGTTTCTTTGCTAGGGTCTCATTTACAACACTGCACCTGCTTCTGGTTGTGATGGCCATGCTATCTTTGTCGTTGATGAAGTTCAAGTACACCCTGAACTTGGCAATTTCAATAGAAATAGAGTCCTAGATGATGTGTTTGGCTCCCTTCAACAGTCCTTTGCCTCTCAACCTTGTTTTCAGCTTGTCTACTCTCTCCTGCAAAGCTTGATTCTCTCTTTGAAGTCGATCCATCCTCTCATCTTTTGTTTTCATTTCTTGCTTCAATTTCTCTATATCTCCCTTCAGACCTCTGATTTCTCCCACCTTCAGGCTAACTTGGGACATAGCCTGGACAAGTCCTTCAGTGCTTGGCCCAGGTTTTGTAGTAGAAAGTGTAGCTACAACCATATTTGGTACTTTTTTCTGTCCTTGTGACCAGTTCACTTTTTCTTGTTCCGGTTGTAATACATTGGCCTTGTAATTCAATGCCTCTTGTTGAAATGCCTCCTTCTCCTATTCTAGAAAAACCAGTTATGTTTTTTGTGGATGCTCTATGGTAGACATTTTTAGTTTCTTCTTTAAGCTTTGAATTAGATTGTTTTTTTCTTCTAAGGAGGATTTCACTCCCTGAGGGCCTTCAGATTCCAGCCTCTTGAATTGAGTTTGCCAAGCTCTGTTGGATGCTTTTTCTTACCTCAACTACCCTTCTAACTTAATTGCATAAGTTGATAGCTTTGAATTCTTCAGAATCAGACCCAAGTAATCTGAATACAGCATGTCACTGGTATTCCTATGGAATTTCACTTTTTCAGGAGCACTAATGTTCTCATATTTCATCTTGATCTCAGATACTTTATCCTCATCTACAACAGCTATATTGAATGTCTTCTTCTCTACATCTCTCACTGTGAATAGAGAAGACTTATGTTGAGATATCTTTTCTATCTCAGGGATCAACTCCCTCATTTCACTCATAGCCAAGTTTCCTTTCTCAGCATATTTATTTTCCAAATCCTCTTTGGATTGATAGGATGCTCCAACTGCCTTATCAAAGATGTGCTTATTGTTGCTGAAATTTCTGGAGATGCCTTCACTTTGGAGCTTGCTTCCTTTCCCAACTTCTACAATGTTGATGACACTCTCCACCATATCCATGTTTACCTATTCTTTGGGATCTTCCTCATCCAGATCCACTATATGTGGGGATTGTGTCATCTTCATATTTTTAGGAGCAGTCTGTTGACTGCTGGTGCCCAGGGCCTATGAACTGCTCCTTTTGTTGTAAACACTCACCTTGGGGACTTTAACTATCAACTTCTGAGGATTTTGTTGTGTTTGAGTCTATTGCAGGGTTGCCTCCACTTGTTGTGTTTTATTTGGTTGCAAGATTGCTTCCATATCATCACGGACATCTAAATTTGCCAATTTGTCAAAACCCTTAAGATGTTCATGCTCATAGGGGGCATGTTTGTTCATCAGTCTTCTATTGGATATGATCTAACGTGGATCAAATCTTCTTCCATGTAGTTGTGCAAATACAAACTCCTTGAGCTTGGCCTAGATCTGGGATAAACATGATCTTGTCTTAACAATGAAAGGTCCAATGATGAAAGGAAATTTGACGTTGGATGTCTTGTGTAACTTCAGGAAGTGTTATCTTTCTAATATGATTCTTTGCATGATGAACTCCAAGGCAAAGACTCTGGGTGTCAGAAAAATAGGTAAAAGATAGGGGGATTCATGACAACCATCTACCCATATCATTTTTGAATGCATGAACAGCACCCAGTCCCCCACTCTGTTATCTGGGTTTGGATGTAAATAACTCCTCATGTCATCTAGGACTCTTGGCAGACTAGTGTTGAAAATCAGGCTGTAAACCCTGGACATGACCTTGTTGATAAAAATGAGCATTGTAATTCTTTTGCATTCAGTTGATATGAATGTTTCTTCGGGGAACTCTCTCTTGTTTGTCTCCAGGAAGATCTTTAGCAAGTATGTGTAATACCTTAAATTTCTTAGTGACTGAAAATGCACTAGTTACTTGTGGATATTATCAGCTATGAATCTATCAAAGTTGATGCAAACTAACTGACTGGACTCTGACTGAAAAAATGCTAACAGAAAACCTAACATGACCTCAACCACATACTTGTCATTATCTAGACCTAAAATCTAACTCAGTATGGAACATACCCATTGGACTTCAATAACCATGATATTTACACTCATTGGCATGGACAGACTCTTGGAAATATGTTCTGGTTTGACAATTGTTTGCAAAAATAGGTTTTGACTTTCGGAGCGACATTTCCTGTAAACCATGATTATCTTTTCTTCTTCAAACGGTTCAGACACTACGGAGGGGGACTCAAGGGTTTATCAAATTGATAGATTATATACTCTACACAGGACCTCGAATGCCAGTTTATTTAAGACAACTTTTTCTTCCTGTGAATATTGCTTTGCGCACCAACCTATGAATTCGGGGAAGGGGAATGCGACCTCGATAGCATAAGGGACTATGGCGGCCTGGACTGCTTCAAGGAAGGGTATATGTTTCCCTACATTATCTGACAGATAATCTCTGGACACGGATATGGGCGAGATGGTTATTTCAGTGTCGAACAAATCTAAATCTCTATCAATTAGGGATTCTTTGTTTGACGTGGGATCTTGTTCTTCTACTAACATAATGAAAGGGTCCATAGCAGCAGTGAAAAGTACATGTGAATGAACATAAAATGTGTGAGTTTGGCATATTGTTGAGCTTTAGTTTGAATGGAGCGGTAGCGCCAATCTTTCAACGTTCCAGTAATTTGAAAAATAATAAAATAATGCCAAGTGCCCCCCCTTTATATACTTTTCCAATTTTGGGGACAAGGGGAAGCGGTTTGGAGCAACCCTCTTATCGCCCTGAAATGCACTTGGTGGCGTCATGTGTTCCCAAGCTGAAACCACGGTTTAATTTTCGGCCTGCGTTCGGGAATTATCCTTCGCGCACGTTCTCCCCCCAAAACAATCCTCGATCGTTGATCTGCAGCACCCACGATCTGTGACCCATCGGGTGCCATCAACTCCATTTTGCCGCTAGATTTAGCCTCCTCCCGCTATATCTGGCCCTATCCTCCAGTTTATCATGCCTCCACATCAGTTTAGAGCCTCCCTAAGTCCTGGAAATTGGATTTCACATAGAAATTGTTATGGTGATAACACTACCCACAATCGAATCTCTAAATCAGTTATTGTCGAATACTCATTTAAATCCAAACATCTAATGTGTTTTGACCAAACTAAAATACTATCCTCAACCCCTTATTACTCATTTTCCGCATTCGAGAATCTCTTGAAATTGAAAAGCATCCTCAAAGATGGCTACAAACTTAGCCAATCCTGGAAGCCCACCATCCATCACCTTGATGATTAAGCATCTTATGTTTAAATTTTATTTGTCATATTTTCTCATTCCTAACCCTAGTTGGTTTTTCACTTTGCCTCATCTTTCTCTCTTTGAAGTGTCCTTCTCCTTGCAATCCTATGGTTGTTTTCTTTTTCATCATTTTTCTTCATCTAACTCACATCTCCTATTTTCTTTTCAAAAAAAATCCATTATTTCCTATTTATTAGAATATATTTTCTTCATTTTTTTATTATCTCACTTTGTTAAAGTCGACTAATTGATCATTTACTTTAATTATCATCTAATCTTAATGGCTAATTCAATATTTTATTATTATTCCTCTTTGGAATCATAAACAATCATTTGTTAATCTTCCTCCGTAAATACAAACCTTAGCACTCTTTTCTAACATATTAGCTTCATTTATCCTTGATGATGGGTGGAGTGTTCACTCAAAACGTTGGACATTTCAAAACTTCTTACACAGTATTTATCCAGAAAGTTTGTCTAGGATTATGACTAACTCTGGAAACCTACATACTTAGGAGATAAGATAAGATATTGTATCAATGTATCATAAATGACTATTGACGTAGGCCAATGGGACTGTTGGGTACAATGACGTCTATACAATGTAGGAGTGTTACACACCAAATTCCCACAATACTAAGTGTCGCACTTATGTATCACATTTTACTAAGTGTCGCACTTATGTATCACTTATGTATCGCATTCTACTAAGTGTCGATTTTTTGCACTTAAATGTCGGAACTCTATCATCATGTGGGAGTACTTGTCATGTTCCCTATACACGATTGATAATAAATACTTCATTTGGAGGTTGAAATGCTATTTTTTCCTTGAGATTTTTCCCTTAATTGAGCTTCATTGCCCCCTTCCCATATATAGGGAGCGATGATCGCTTCCCCGGAATGTCCTAGGGAGTGATAGTCTCCCTATGCACAACGATGAAGTTGTTGCAACCATTTTTCCTTGATTTGTGAAGTTTCTTCTGAGATTTTGCAGTTGGTTAAGGGATTGGTTCTACCTATCTCCTATTCAAGGCAAGGTCAATATTGTTGGTTGAGCCAAATCCTCTTTTGACCACATCCTCTCCTAAAAACTATCCTATGGTTGTGATGCTTCCAAACCTATATAATGAAGGTCATGCTTGAGTGAAAAGGGGGAGAGAACTTCAAAGTATCATACTTCTGATCTTGAGACATTCAAGAGACGAGGAGAATTAAGAGAATCATACTTATGATTGTGTGATATCCAAGGGTTGGATAGGATATTTTGGAGAAGTTTCCTCAACATAAAACTTGAGATTCTAAGTGCTTCCATTTTGTTGGCTTTCCATTAATATACAACTTTTCCTATTCATTTCATGTTTATGCATTCAAGTGTATGCATGTCTATTGTTGTTAAATTCATCATAGATAGATGTATTTTCACTTAACAATATAGTGTGGAAGAAGGAGGTTTATATTTGTTCTTTGTAGGTATTTTATTGCTCCTAGGAGCTTGGACATCAAGGTCAAAGGATGGAGCAGCAAGGACAGTCGTCGTAAAAAGGTAAGTCATCCATCTCTTCCTTCTCATTCTAATTATTGAAATAGTTCTAGGGGGAAGTAGTTCACCATTTGTTTTCTTTTGTATTGGATCAAGAGGGGTCTTGATCCAAGGGGGGTTTCACCTATCCACAAGGAGAACTTTACCATAACAGGGATCACTAAAGTGGCACCTATAAAAAGAAGAGGGAAGTAAAAATAGAATATAAATCTAATCCAACACCTAGAAAGATGACTCCAAAAATGGAGAGGCAGTCGAGGGGAGAGATGTACAAGATGAATAGATCTAATATATATGGTGCCAGTGGAATGAGGATATATTGGTCCATTGGAACCATCTATCCTAACATCTGAGGACAAATGAAGAAAACTCAAAATAGATGTATGTCCGAGGAAAGGATTAGGAAAGGCACTGGAATGAGTGTTGTATTGTTGTCTGGAAGGAACACCTTGTCATTGTGCTCTAGAAGATCTCATATTGCGACTAGTCTATCTAATAATGTGAGGTCAGGTCTGGGGATGCCATTGGTGTCTCACAGAGGTAGATATTCCTCATTTCCTCATTGATTTGGGATTATCTCTATCTAACTGCTACTTGGTTCCCTTGGTCAAGAGCACCATATAAAAATAAGTGATCTGTTAGGTGGTTTTTGGTCCAAGATGTGGATGTGGTGAAGGATATAAGAGTGGAGAAAAAGAGCCTTCTACATGTATAAGTACAGGAATATTGGTCAGGGTACCCAAAGAAGCTCTCAAGAATCTATAGTCCCCTGAAAATACAATGGAACCGTCCTCGAAACTCGTAGTAAAGTGGGCAATGGAATATTAAGTGATACTCAATCTCAATATCTTGAAGATGCCACAGCTGGAATACCCTATTTGAATGGTCAATTGGATGGTCAGTCTCAATCCACGGTCTATCAGAACCAAATCTGAACTGACCCAAGGGGATCTAAATAGAGTATACACAATGGTGAAGTGTGTAATGGGGTCGAACAATCAGTACATCCATCATAACCATGAAGTGCTCAATGTAGAAGGCCATCTTCGGAAGTAACCCACCCTAAGGGTTTATCCAAGTGACCTATACAAATTTCCTGTAAATATCCTCTTGAATGATTGTATTCATCTTATGTCTAGTAGGTAAGAGGTGGCCAGGGATTGATGCAAGGAATGGAAAGTCCTCACTCAAGCATTTTTTAATCTGACTAGGATAGGGTGAGATATGTGGGAATGTTACCCTAGGATTATAGCTTGCTCAAAATTATCAATCATCCCTCAAGAAATATGTCCTTGGGCCTGATGTTATTATCAAGTTGTATGTTTTTGCTAAAAGAAAGTAAAAAATGTTTGTGTGAATGTTTATAAAATTAAAATGAACAAAGTAAATAATACATACAATTTGGAAATCAATAGCACAAGGCTCAATTGAGAATAAACCAGATTTTTAGTATTGACAACTTCTCTAAGTTACAACCAAATGTCTCTTTTCAAACCCTTGTGAGGGTAAGGACCAAAATTAGAGGTAGAAGTCTAAGATGGAATTTGAGCAATCATACAAAGACAATTGGTTTCTGAAAGTAAAATACCAAGATTGAAATGTACTCAATCAACCAAGCCACAATCTCATTGAGTCTTGACTCTGCAAAATAGTCTTAATCAAACCTAAAAATTAATTCAGGAATTATAATGAAACCAAACAGAGTGCCAAGACAAATGAATGACCTTCTGAAGCATATCAAATGTCTATATTTCTTAGTCATTTCTTATTTTCCACCTTTAGAATGATCGTGTTTTCAACAAGAGGATTTAGCTCTTAAAGAACTCAGAAAATGAAAGAATGAAATTTAGAAATCTCAATTTGAAACAAGAGCAAATCTTATCAAAAGTATTTCTCTCTAATTTCTCATGTCCTTGTCCTTAATTTCTTCCTTTTATTCTCTAAAATGTAGTTCTCCAAGTAGTTGAACTAATTTTAGTTATTTAAGTTAAATAAATTTAGTTAATAAATAGGACAAGTAATTTTATGATAAATATAAATAATAAATAATATAATAACTAAATAGGTGGGGTCCCCCTCTATCATGCATCCTTTATTTCAATAATCGTTTCTAGGTTTTTATTTTCGCTCCATAATATAGTAAAATATAAAAAATCAACACCATAAAGAATACCATAATCATGCATCAAAAATACCATGACATATATCACTTGTATCTCCCATAATTTAACATGATATTTTAAGTCTCAAAAATAAATATCATGGTTCTGCCATCTATCCAAGAATAGTAATGTCATAGTCAAGTATCAATTAAAACGAAGTTAAAATAATTCAAGGAACTTATTTCTAAAGAATTATCCCCTTCCCCTGATGAAGTCTTCATACTAAGACTTCTTCTCTTTCAGTTGTGCTACTCCTGGATCCACATCACTTATGTTTCTCTTACCACGACTTGTTGATTTTATCTTGGAGTAAGTAGAGGAAGAGGACTTAGCCACGTTGGTAAAGGTAATTGGTTGCTTTCCTTTTTCAACTTGAGAGACATGAGTAGTTTTGTGATCTTTAGGTGGTGGAGGATGAGGAGGCACAGATGTGTTTGTAGCAACAGTAGTATGAACTAGTAATGTTGGGTGAACCGGAGGAGGAAATGATGCATTTGTGGCAATAGTATGAACTGGAGGGAGGGGGGGGTTTCAATGGGCCATTGATTGGAACCAAAGGATGGATTAGTAGGAATGCCACCCCATCCATCATTATGTGGTTTCACAAGGGATTTAGGAACATTGACATACCAGGGTGAGGTTGCAAGATAACATTAGGAGGTACTTAGGGCTAAGGCAAAGCATGTTTTCCACCAAGATTAAGTGCCCAGTTTGGATCAACTGCTAAAATTTATCATAATCAGCATCAAAGTGTATGGATAATCTTAACTTCTTATGCCCCCCATATTGCCAAAATGTATTAGGTAGTCTCACTCTTCTTCTTTGGTTTCCTCCTCTATTGTTTCCACGACTGAAAAAGCTCATCTAAATACCATCATAGTCAAATTAGTATATGCATAATACACAGTAAAACTAAACATCTCATATCGGTCCCATCCCTTTG
>ML831009.1:125640-151303 GCA_009831015.1 Picea engelmannii | reverse complement strand
ATAGAAAATCCAGGAAGTGGGTTGAATTAATAGACATTGGTAATTCCCCCTTAAACCCCTCTTAGACATTCTCTTAGACCCCCCCTCTCTTGTGGATTAATCAACCCCCATCTCTTTCCATGTCCCCCAACAGTTGGCATCACATTTTATTATAAATATTTAGAAAAACAATTCGCATATACATCACTTGGACATGGCCACACATTATATCTACATTAAGCATTGATTAAAACGAGGATTATTGTGGGGACACTACATGTACAATGATGCAGGAGTTTCTAGGGATTGCAAGTGTTGTCTAAAGTTTTATGTATTTCTCACTGGGCCATTTTACCAATAAGGGAGTCCTTGTAAGCTTTGAAGTTATTTGAATGATAAGATTAGTTGATGGGAAAAATATCTTTGCGTATTGTGTATGAGATTTTGTTTCTAGTATTGCTTCCACTATTTGTTTGAGTTAATTAATCCAATAAGTGTACTTTGTTTTCTGAGTTGCTAATTTGATTTACAATAAGGAAATCACTAGTAAACAATTTACCTAGTTTCAAGGATTAGAAAGATAACATGGTATCAAATCTCTCACTCTGAGAGGAATCCAGATTTTAGATCCATAACGGTTAGCAAAAAATCTGTCAGATCTTCAATGAGATCTCAACAGATCTATAACCAACAATAAAAAATCAAGGGTTGGATTTCATGGAAACAATCCAATAGAGGTAGAACTTGTTTTTATAGTCGTACATAGTTGTACTCGGGTTGCAACAATAAAAGGCATGTATGTACATAGGTTGCGGTAGAAAATGGTGCATACATACTAGGTTGTAGTGATAATAGGTGCGTACAGAATCATACAGGTCAGTACAAGGGAAGTTTCAGCAACAAGTTATTTCCTCAGTAGTTTATCATATTTAAGGGATTGCGACAACATGTTATTTCCTTAGCAATTTATCAGATCCAAGGGATTGCAACAACAATTCTGAGAGTTGAAGATAGATTGGACGGAGCATCCAACTTCCTATCTTGGAAAGAAAGAGTTACTTTGGTTATGAAGGACTTTGATCTTTGGGAAATTGTTGAAAAAGTAGTTCCTCCATTGAAAGATATGCTATCTTTGGAAGTTCACGAGAAGAATGAGATTAAATACCAATGGGAAATATTGGATGTAGTAAAGAATCAATTGATTCCTCACTTGTATGAGAAAAACATGACCAAGGAGATGTTTGAAGCCCTGGTAGGTTTATTCTAGAGCGATAACTTGAATAGGAATATGATCTTAAGAAATACACTCAAATCAATGAAAATGTATAGATATGAAAATGTTACTAGCTACTTCATAAGGATCACTCAGGTACGTGATCAACTTGCAACTATTTGGGAGAAAGTGAATGATCCAAAACTTGTAAACGTGGAATTGAATGGTTTCTCAAAGTCTTGGGAACCATTTTTCAAGGGAGTTTGAGATTGGGAAAATATTGCATATTGGTGAAGGCTATGGGACGATTTTATCCAAGAAGAGACTCATGAGGAGTCTAAAGGAAACAAGTAAGGAGGCAGTGATGAGAACCCGACCCTTGTCAATAACGACAAGGAAGGGAAAAGGAAAGGTTCCCAACAAGAGGGGTAACAATGATGGAGGTAATTCACAGTCGGGGAAGAAGAAGGACTTGAGTAAAATAAAATACTCTACATGTCATAAGAATGGACATTATGCATCTTCGTGTCCAGAGAAGAAGTAAGGAAGAAAATCACAACAGGTAGCAACATCTGCAGAAACTCAACTCGATGAGTTTGCTGCAAACTTTGAGAGGGATTTCTCTCTAGTTTCTTCCCTTTCCACCAACACAACTACCAAGAGTGTGTGATACTTAGACATTGGTGCATCTTATCATATGATAGAAGAATGAGAGTTATTCAACAGTCTCATGAAGAAGGACTCGGGGATCTATGTGGATCTTGGTGATGATGCAAGTATGCAATGAAGGGTGAGGGGACCATTTTATTCTAACTTGAGTCAAGAGGTTCATTTAATGCCCATGATGTGCTTTATGTACGAGGATTTAGGAAAAATTGCTATTAGTATGAGTTATGAAGGACAAGGTTTTTTTCGTTACTTTTTAGAGAGGGAAGGTATTCACTTGTTTAAAGGGAGCTATCCCATACACAACAATGGTCAATGGGGTTAGAGAGAGTAATTTATACAGGTTGACAGGAAAGTATGTTCAATATTTGGTACATGACAATGATAACCTATGTGATATATTTCACAATAGGATGGGACATCTAGATGATAGGGCATTGTCAATTTTTGAGGGAGATTGTTATAGGTCTTCTAGATTTCAGTGTCAAGAAACAGGGCATGTGCACTTGGAAAGAATGCCAAGGATGCTTTTCCAAGCAGTGAGATTAGGTCCAAGGGGATCTTGGATATTATTCACTCATATGTGAGTGGATCATTGTTAGTAGCATCAGTGCAGGGATCGCCATATTATCTGACATGTATTGATGACTTTTCCAAGAAAACCTTGATATTCTTTATGAATACCAAGGATGAGGTCTTCAGTTAGTTTTAGGAGTTCAAGGCTCAGGTGGAGAACCAGAAAGGGAATAAGATCAAGGTATTGAGGTCAGATAATGGGGGAGATTACACCTCTAATGAATTCATGGATTTATGCAATGAGGTAGGCATCAAGAGAGGGTTGACACTATCATACAACCCTCAACAAAATGGGGTTGGGGAGAGAAAGAATCGGTCCATCATCAGTTCTTCCAGGGCTCTGATAGATGACTAGGAGTTGCCTATGTTTCTTTGGGAAGAGGAGTGTAACATGCCAGTATATGCATGAAACATGAGTCCTAATAGGATATTGGGAGACAAGACTCTAGATTAGGAATTCTCAGGAGTAAAGCCAGAGATAGGGCACTTTAGGATCTTTGGTGTTCAAATCTACATCCATGTGCCTATGGAGAAGAGGATGAAATTGGAGCCTTTAGGACAGAAGGGTATGTTTGTGGGGTATAGAGGGACCTCAAATATTTACATGATTTTCATACCAATGCAACAAAAGAAAATTGTGAGTAGAGATATCAAGTTTGAGGAGAACTTATCATCTAGGAAATCTCATGAGTCACCAATAGAAATAGAGGATGAGGAGCAGGAGGCTCCGAAGGATGAGTAGCGCTCAAAAAAATCCAGTTCAAGAAGTTAGACTTTAGGTGGGGAGGAGGAGTTATCCCCTTTCAGTTCTGTTAGGAGAGCAGAATTTCGAAGAAGTTTTTGAAATATATGGCGCTTATGAGTAGCATCATTGATGTTGAGCCTTCCAATTTGTAGGAAGTGATAGATAAATAGGTTTGGAAGGATTCCATGGTGGAGGAGTACACCTCTATCATGATGAATCATGTTTGGGACATAGTTTCTAGACCAGAGGGGGAGTCAATTGTGAGTTCCAGGTGGCTCTACAAGATCGAGCATGTTACAAATGGTAGCATTGAGAAGTTCAAAGCGGGATTTGTGGATATAGTATTCTCTCATACAAAGAGAGTAGATTACAAGGATAAATTTGCTCCAGTATCTAGGTATGATTTTATTTGAGCTATTATTTCTATTGCTTCAGTTATGGGGTGGATGATTCACCAAATGGATGTAAATACAACTTTCCTCAACATGATCATTGAGGAAAACGTGTATATAGAGAAACCTCAGATATTTGAGGTACATGGGAGGGAGTCTCATGTGTGCAAGCTTAAGATATCCTTGTACATACTCAAGCAAGAACCTAGGGTGTGGTATTCTAGGATTGACAGATACTTGTAGAGTATGGGATTTACCAAGAGTGAGGTAAATTCTAACTTGCACATCATACTTGTTGAGACATATCCAATTATCTTGGTGTTGTACATGGATGATACGTTTCTCACAGGTGTAGAGGAACTTATAGCAAGGTGCAGAGTAGATTTGGCTATAGAGTTCAATATTAAGGATATTGACTTGATGCATTATTTCATGGGGTTAGAGGTATCACAAATATTAGGAGAGATATTCCTTGGTCAAGGGAAGTACACAATATATATCTTGAAGAGATTTAGGATGGATTATTGTAGATAAATGGCTACAAACCTAAAGAAGTTTGTTACTTCATATTCTGAGTTGGTGGATCCCAGGAAAAATAGGTAGCTAATAGGGTCCTTGATGTATTTGATCAACACCAGGACAAATATATGTTTTGTTGTGAACACCTTCAGTCAATTCATGGTGGATATGAGGCAAGTGCACTGGATAACAATGAAGCATGTGCTCAGGTACTTGAGAGGTACAATGGAGTATGGGTTGAGGTATCTTGGAAGTGATGGAGTAAGGTTGTAGGGATATTCAGACACAGATTGGGTAGGGAGTTTAGTATACAGGAAGATCGTCTCAGGGTACTGCTTTATCATGGGATGAACAATGATTACATGGTTCAACATGAAGTAGAAGTTTTTAGCACTCATTTTAGTAGAGGAATAGTATACGACAATGAGTATGGTTAGTTTTGAAGCCATTTGGATTTGAAAATTGCTTACAAGTTTATTTGATCAGGAGTTGGAGCCCATAGTGATATAGTGTGATAATCATAGTTGTATCAAACTCTTTGAGAATCTGATATTTCATGACAGGTTCAAGCATATTGAGATCAAGTATCACTTCATTCGAGACAAGATCTAGAAGGGGGAAGCCAAGCTTCAGTATGTTTCCACATATGAGTAGGTTGCAAACATTCTGATCGAACCCTTGGTTAAAGGGAAGCTTGTGTTCTTCATGGACAAACTTGGAGTGGTGAAAAATACATTCCTCACTAAGATGGAGTGTTGATGTTTGTAGCATCAAATAGGTACATCAACACAAGTCTAAGTGTCTAGATGTGTGGAAGTTTTCCAAATCCTTCTACCTTGGTAATTTACTTTAATTAAAGGAATTCTTAAAGTAAAGTGATTTTATTAATTAGTTGAGTTTATTTAATGAAATGGTAAAGTTATAGCATTAGTGAATTAAATCTTAGCCATTGATCTCAAGTGAGGTGAAGTTTAATCTCAACCGTTAATCACTTTAGAGTTTAGGGTTAGGTCATCACTCAATATTATAAAAGCAAGGCTAGGTTAAAGGAGGAGTGAGATATACTTGACACAAAGAGAAGATAAGGATTTTTTCTCAAGGAGATCTCAGATAGGTGGAGAAGGATTTTCATCTAGAGATTAGTACAGGTTAGGGACAAGAGAGAGCAGGGGCTACTGCAAAGAGTTCCAGAAGATTGGAGCTACGACAACAAGGTCTCACCATACAAAGTTTTATGTATAGTCTGGGTGCACATGTATGTGGGTTTTAGTGGAGACAAGAACATATATGGGGGTTTTCTTAAGGAAAGACACACACACTTCAAAAAACATGGAATTCTAGGGTCTTACAATGATGCAAGAGTTGATAGGGCTCGCAGATGTTGTCTAAAGTTTTATGTATTTCTCAATGGACCATTTTCCTAGTAAGGGAGCCCTTGTAAGCTTTGAATTTATTTGAATGATAATATTAGTTGATGGGAATAATATCTTTGGGTATTTTGTATGAGATTTGGTTTCCAACATTGCTTCCACTATTTGTTTCAGTTAATTATTCCAACAATTGTTTTTTGTTTTGTGAGATACTAATTTTATTTACAACAAGGAAATCACTAGTAAACAATTTACCTAGGTGTCGAGATTAGAAAGTTAACAAAGGGATCAACTTACTTATAGTGTTATGAATGTCTAACCAATGCACTACAATATTTGATTCAACATGCCACAATAGAGTGTGGGGGATGAATCTCCTTCCAACCAACCTCTCATTCACCATGAATAAGAGTCCTCGAGCCCTCAATCAACTAACTATGACAACTTCCAAGCCTTTCCATTAATTTCCCAAGAAAAAGATATCAAACTTTCTTCTCCACCTTCATTATATAGAATTATTCTTGTCCATCCTTGAAAGAAGCTCCATGCATGAGTTACACTTTGTTGATGCCCAAAAGCGCAACATAATACCCTTGCCTGCAAATGGGTTGCAATGCCTCTTTACTTATACACATATACTTAATAATATACTAGAAAGGTGGGACCCCCTTGTAGATCATGGTGAAAAAGAAATGCTTCTCTAAATTGCACTCATGACAACTTTATGAAGCATATTATAGTTGAGAAAACACAATAATTCATACAAATTCTCGCATGCAATCAATGACGATAAGGGCTGGTAATTTAAAGGTCAAAGGAAAGTGACAAGCAATGGGTTATAAATGCTATACATCTCCTTTGGCATTTGGTTGAAATTTATATTTCAACTCACACTCACCTTGGTTATAACATGTTTCATTCATGGTATATTATCTTCATGGTATTGGTTATATTATGTGGACAATAGTTATGGGTTATGCAATTATTCGAGGTCAAATAATCCTTGTGAAGTGGAACTTGTTAGAAATATGGGAAATATTATATATTTGATGTTGGTATTCAAACTATGAATAAGAGGGTTTTCATTTCAATATGAAAAATGGAAGTGACATGTTGGATTTGTATGGTTGATTAATGTGCTTAATGGAGTTTAAATGTATTCTACCCCAGCTATGGTTGATGGAAAATAATGGAAAGGTGGAGAAGCGACATGCATTTATTGCACGTCGTTCTTACCCCCACCTCGAGCTCACCACCCTAACTTTGTCACACATTTGGTTGCTCTTGTTAGTTTTCCTCCGTTTCGCTCGGTTGTTGGAGAACAATGGTGATATTTGGTTCTTTTCGGTGCTTTCCTAACAGGTACGGTCACTCTCGCCCTTCCATTCATAATTCTAGCCTCTCTCTGGATAGAATATCTGTGTTGGATCTTAGAATTTGTATGCAAAGTTATTGCATTCTGAAGGATATGGTGTTTGGATGTGTATGTTTTATGTGCAAATGAAATTAGTTGGCATTTCAAATGTTGCAAGTTGGTTTGTTTAATGCTCCTTCATGTTGAAGTTATTTGGTGGTTGTGCCCAGGATGGATGATGGTTATTATTGCTCCTTTCTGTTGATATTTCATGGCAAATTTATTTTGTTTTCACCCACGTCCTAACATAAAATTCTGGAGGGTTTTTATGGTAAACAGAAGAGACAATCGGGTTATGGGTTCTTTTTGTGGTTATTATTACCTCCTTCTCCATTCATGAGAGAATTTGTGGCCCTATTGATATGTCATTCCATAATTTGAATGAATGCATAATTGGGTTTTATCTCGTGACCACCTTATAAGTGACTGTGTCCAACCTTGTTGTAAAGTTATTGGGGTTTTTTGTTTCATGCTACAAAACGCGCTTGCTAAGTTTTCTAACTCACCTGGTTGTTCAGACATTGTTCTCCCTTGTCGTGACTGTTGTAAAATGCACTTGTATTTTGAAATGCTTATATTTCTACCCGACAATATAGAGATTTATTGCTTGGTTCATTGGCTGATTACTTGCGAGAGTTCTAGTCATTATGGAGACTGTATAGTGATTAAAAGAAAAGAATACCAGGGTTTCGAACCCAACCTGTTACATAGCAAATACTAGAAGTTGATACCAGCCTTGTATGTTGAGTATTTGTTGGCCTATATTGCACTCCATTGCTTGCTGGGGGTGTTATATTTTAATTAATGGAATGCTTCTGTTGATAACCTATCATATGAAAAGAAATCTGTAAATGAAAAAATAAAATTCTACAATGAATTGAAATTGGTTATAGTTGTTTTGGACTCGAGTCATTTAATTTTATAGAAAAGGGAAAAGAAACCAACTAATTGAATAAATGGTCTTGAACCTAGTCCATTGTGGAGAAATTGAAATCGGTTGATGTAAATGGTTAAGTTCGATGACATGTCCTTCTTCTCGACCTCCTCATGTCTTCTCTAAAACGATCCATGTGTGATCGTTGATAGTTGGAATTATGAACAATCTATATATAAGTTGTGTTGTTGTTCGGTCAAACATGAAGGAAGAAATAATAGGAATTAACTGGCTGAATTTGATAGTACTGAAGCTCTGCTTTGGATTTGATATGGAAGTTACTGTGTTTTTAATTTTGATATTTCCTAAAGTTTAAAATGTTCTTTTTGGAAATTAAGGGTATATTATTTTAAGAACAAATTTTATTTAATGGAACAATATCCATTTCATTTCCCGTTCATTATATCATTTTTCGCTCCTTACAAGCCCACTATCTTCCTAGATTCATTTTAATTCCCTGTTTTGTTATTGTAAATGACATTTCAAAATAAATAATAAAAGGAGAAGGGAGTGTTTGGTGTTTAAATTGGAATGGAATTTTTGCTTTTATATTGCTTGAACAATATCCGTGGGTGTTCCCCACCCATGCTACCACTTTTTCATTCATTATCAACCCTTCATCTTCCCAAAAACATTGTCATTCCCCATTCAATAACAATTAATTATTGATTTGAGTGTTATGATGAATGGATTGATTTCATGCGCTTCTGTTGAGAATAATAGAGCCAACCTTTGATTTTATTTAGGTAGGGTTGATACATGGACTTTCGAGATTTTCATAACTAATTGGAACATTTGTTCAGGATAATATTTTTCAGCAGATGCAGTAATGAAAGAGGTAATAGAGGCAGGGGAAATTAGAAGAGGGGTCATAGAAGACCTTGGTTCTCCATACATTTTGATGCTAACAACCAGGAATTGAACCATATTTTCCAAGCTGGATTCTTCAACCTAGTAGGCCAATGGATCCTCCATCCCCGACCTGAAAGATCACCCTTCCAAGCACATCAAAACTTTTTTGGCATCCCAGTCCCCCTTCATGTATCAATGCGTCTAGAACCACCCACCAATGATGGTTGGCAAGATATTTTCTACCATCTTGTTGTTCATCATCACGATTGGCCTACTTCTTCTTTGTCATTACCCCCTCCACCACCAAAGAATAAAACTTCCCAAGATGATCATGAAGTCTCATCTGTGTAGTCATCACATGCCAGTAAAAGATTAAAAACAGATGTACTCAAGCCTGTGCATGAAAAGGGAAAAGATATCTAGCCACTCACTCCATCTCGTCCAAATAATATTATAAATCAGTGTCTTCCCACCTTCATCTTAAGGATGATTGTTCTCATATTATCAGCATAGTTCCGCCTCAAGTTTCTAACCAGCCAAAGGTTGCTACAAGAAATTCAAAAGGGGACAACAGTGTGAAGAGGCCTAATGCCTTTCATAGTAAATATGGATTTTGATGATGATTAATGTTGTTTCATATGTTGAAGACAATAGTTTTACTTGGACCAAGTCTTGGACAACGAGTATATATTTAGGAATTATTTTTGGGACAACATGGATATAATATTTTTTTGGATATGATCAGATTATATTTTACTGATATTTAAAATATTTGATCATAATTTTGAATATGGGAGTTACAAGGAGGATATATTTGAAATCTTATGATTGATTTTTATATTTCATGTTTGATGATTATTTAAAGAAATAATTGGGAGTCATAAGGGGTCCCACCTATTTAGTTATTATTTAAGACCCTTATTTGTATATTATTATTATTGATTTGCCTCAAACTAGTTAATTTTACTTAACTAAGAAAGGTAGTTGAACTACCCTAACTTACTGAGGAGGAATAAAACTTCAATGAGATGAAGAGACAAAGGGAGAGAATAGAAGGAGAACTACAACCATAAGGTTTTCTCTATACTAGTGAGATACTTTCAACTTTCATTCATTCTAAGTTTACTAGAAATCTTAATCCTCTTGATGACAACAGGTTCTTATTGAAGGCATCATGATTCAAAAATTGAATCACATATTTAAATAACTTGTTTTAAAGTTGTATGATTTATCTTTGGCAATCTGTGTATTTTTGTTTGTCCATGAATTTAGTTTCATGATTGATAAGGAATATCTTGCAGAGTAAAGTGACATCATTTTATGGCAAGTTGATCCAGATCTTTAGCTTCGGTTTTGTTCTTGATTGTCAGAGTCATTTTGTATGGTGCCCATTGAAGGATTCTAAATTTGATTTTGGTCCCTACCCTCGCAGGGGTTTGTAGAGAGAACTCAGTTTTGTAACTCATAATGAATTAAATGAAAAATTAGATTACTGTTTTATTCTCATGCATGTGTTTTAATGATCTAGTTCATTCTTTTACTTTTATCTCCATGTACGTATTTGTATAATTTATGTACACATTCATGTAGCTTTGTTTAAGTTTATTTCTTTTACATTGCTATATTTAACACATAAAACCAACCTTGATCCTTTGTACTTAATACTTGTAGATTAAGCGATTTTTTTTAGGCTATAAACCTCGAGTAACATTCCCAACTATCTTGTCTTAGCCCAACAATATCTTAAAATGATTGAATAAGGTTTTCTATACCTTTTCCTCAACATTTATTTGGTGACCATATCAGGAAATCTTCTAGATCTCTCTGGTTGATTGTATTCACGATTATCTTCAATTTTTTTTGTTTTGTCTAAATACTCCTTGATTGATTTTTTTTCCATGACAATACTTGTTACAAGACAACCCAATATTGGAAATGGTCTTAACGATCAAACTAGCATTTATTTGACCTTATTCAACACTATTTTAGAAATTGTTCGTACTCGTGTTGAACTTGAACACTCTTGGGAAGTAGTTGAAAGATATATAAGTATCCGTGAATGTTGGGAAGCCAGGCAAAGGCAACCCATAAATCAACAGTAACCTCTCTTTTCCTAAATCCTTGGTTTTTCTTTTCATTTCCTCAAATCCTCACATTTCTCGAAGAAGAAGAGGATTGTACCCTGAAACCACTCTTATTTTTGAAATGGGAGGAAGGAAAATCGTCATGTCAACCCAAGAAACTGCTCTACGGAAAAATTTGTCTAAGTCTTCTAGTTCACCTTCATCACCTATACCTATTACTTTCAACATGACATCTGCGGGTAGTGGTAGTGGAACCAGAGTTGCCTCCTCCTCCCAACCTTCTGCTTCATCAGTAATTGGTAGTATATACAACTATCAGATCCATGTTCAATCCACTACCAATCCTACTAAAGTGATAAAGAAATATGGGCTTTTCTAGTTCAAAGAAGATGCTATGACCAGTCCATGGCACGTGTCTTCTCCCTTGAATCTAGCACTGACTACTCACCCATTACTGAAGTTTAAGGAACATTTACCTAACTTTTTGGGAAATAATACCGTGACTACAAATGACCACTTAGTAGGATTTTCCAATGCTTATCATAACATAGGGGCCAATGATAATGAAACTTGCATGCGTCTATTTGTCAATTCTCTCGAAGGGAATGTCGGGACAGATTTTTTTGACCTCCCTCCCAAAATTCTTTCCACTTGGGACGAGTTGGTTTATTGGTTCAAGTCCACTTATGGACAGTCCAAGAGTCCAATTGAGTAGTTAAGGGAATACAAGAACATTGCCTATAAAGATGGTGAAACCATTAAGTCTTTTTAACCTTCGCTTCACCAAATTATACAATCAAATCCCTGAATTAATTCGCCCCCAAAACCAAGCCACTTTCATGCATTATTATAATGTGCTACCTTCCCTTTATCATCATAGAATCAAAGAAAAGGCTATTGAAAAACTTGGTTCCGCTCTTCATACTTGTCTAGAATATGAGGAACAACTCGAAAGAATGGGTCTCCCTAAAGGGGACTCGGTCAAGCAAACAAATATATATTCCCTCATATGACTCGTGCAAGATATGAACAATAGGATGATATCCTACGAATGAAAGGGAGGTGTTTCTTTTCCCGCCCTTGTCACATCATATTATTCCTCAATGCCTTTTAGGAATACTAATGAAAATAATTTTCAGCCAAATGCCATTATATCTCGTAGTTGGTGTAACTTCTGTGAATAAAATCATGAAGAAAGTACTTAAGAGGTTAAGAATAATGCCAGAGACAAGATCTTTGGCAAAAGACATGATATCACAATCATTTTTCTAGATTGGGTTGAACCAGAGGATGTTATGATAATCAATACCATGAACAAATATTACACCGCCAAGGGAAAATATGACCCTCCTCGTATTTATTCCACACCAATCATGTCTTCTCAGAGCACTGCTACACAAGCTGTTAGAGTTCTGTAAAATCAAGGAATGCCTTCACCTCTTCCCTATTGTAAATACAACATCCTTAACCAATTGGATAATATCAAGGATGATGCTACTCTTTTGAACATAGTTTTCGTCCCTGAACAACAAAAGCATCTCAAGAATTTTATGGAAGGTAAAGTTTCTACCATAGGCAATCTTTTTGAAGAGTCAAAAGCAAAGGATTCAAATGTAAATAAAATAGGTGTAATTTTAGGAAACTTGTAAAAAATCCCCCTTTTTATATTTCTGTAAAAATTATGGATAAAATAGCTCATTGTTTCCTAATTGATGGCGGGTCTGGTCCAAATGTAATGTAAAAAATTATAATGGAAGAGCTTGTCTTATCGTGCACTAATGAAAATTCTAGAAGCGTACTCTCTTATAACAGTCTACAACAATCGACTATAGGTGAAATCAAAGATGTAACATTAGTTCTGTGCGCACGTCCTAAAATAAGAACAACCCTCAGTATCCAGGTAATTGATATGCCGATAAGAAATTATTCAATTATTTTAGGAAGAGATTGGAAAGCCTTAATAGGTGGATATCTTTCACTTGATGGAACACATATGTCAGTCCCTAGGAACAAAAAGAACATTATATTCCCGAGGGAAGGAATAATTTCACCATATATAGAGAGTGTTCCCCAACCTAACGTAAATTATCTTGAGGAAGATTTGGGAGTATATTCTATCTTTGCTAATGAGGGTGACACTATCCTTGAACCAATTGATTTTGACGATGGCATGTGGCACATGCTCAAACGAAGGTAATGGAGACATAATTATTCTATATTCTCCTATAGGTAAAATCCACAATTTTTCTTATAGGTTAGAATTTTCTTGCACAAATAACATCACCGAGTTTGAGGCCTTATTGTTAGGCATAAAAAATGCATATAACCTTGGTTGTGGCCACCTTACAGTCTTCGGTGATTCTGAACTTGTTGTGAACCTTTAACGTAAGATTTATTCACCTAGAAATAAGGTGTTTAAACATTATACCCAAGCTTCTTGGATGCTCATTTCAAACCATTTATCATTTAACATCACTCATGTTGAGTGGGAACTCGATTCAATGGCTGATAGGTTAGCAGTGTTTGCAACATCTCCTACTCGACAAATTTTACCTCAATGACCTGATTGTATGTTCCAATCTCTATATCATCCCCATATCCTTGATAACGTGGAATCATGGTAGGTATTCCTGAGTGATGAAGGAATTTTCGCTTTCATACAAAATGCACCATTTAATCCCAAGGAAATCATATCCATTGAAGACAATAAATTTCCTAAAGGCTTTACTCCTCTCGAAAGTTCATTTTCATCGAGAGATTTAAGTAACAGAGAGATACATAATGAATATGAGTCGAAAAGGAAAGTGGGTGATACCATTTCCTTGAACCTTGGGACACCCGAATCTCCAAAGATTGTTAAACTAGGTGCCCAATGTTCTGACGAAGAAAAGGAACAATTCACATAACTGCTTCGTGAATTTCAAGATGTTTTTGCATGGTCATACAGGGATCTTCGTGGTTTTGATCCTGCTCTCATAAAACATGCCATTCCTATAAAGGAAGGGGTAAAACTAGTTAGGAAAAAACAAAGACCTATTAACCCTGCACTCGAAGCTACTATTAGGAAAGAGTTGGAAAAATTATTGAAAGTTGGTATAATCTTTCCAGTTAATTATTCCAAATGGGTTTCAAATATGGTACTGGTTCAGAAGACTACTAGTCAGATCAGATTATGCGTTGATTTCCACACATTGAAGGAGCGAGTGTCAAAGATAATTTTCCTCTCCCTAATATGGAAATGATTTTACAACAAGTTGCAGGGTCACAAATGATGTCTTAACTTGATGTATTTTTTGGCTATAATCAAATCAAGGTAAAGAGGAATGATAGATATAAAACCAAATTTACTACACATTAGGGCACATTTTCTTATGAACATATGCCTTTTGGCTTGTCTAATGCAGGTGCCACCTTTCAAAGAGATATGCAGATAGATTTTGATGATCTGATCGATAAAATTATCCAATCTTATCTTGACGATTTGACTATCTATTCAAAGAATTGATTGGATCATTTTGGTCATCTTAGAAAAGTTCTCATGCGTTGCAGAAAATTTGGAATTTCCTTAAATCCTTCCAAGTCTATTTTCGGTGTCAATAAGGGAAAGCTCCTTGGTTATATTGTTTCTGATTGAGGAATAAGCATTTAACTCAAAATAATTACTGCAATTCTAAACCTTCCTGTCCCCACCTTCAATAAAGAAGTCCAAGATTTCATGGGCATTATCAATTTTGTCCATAGGTTTGTTCCTGATTTTGCTGTCATGGTTAAACCAATTCATAATATTTTGAAGCAAGATCGTTCTTTTTCTCGGATAGGCGACGTCAAAAATAATTTCCTTAGGATTAAGAAAATAATCAGTTCCGCACCGGTTCTGCCGAAACCAGATTTCAAGAAAGATTTTATCATATATACTAATGCGACTGAGGAAGCAATTTCTTCTATCCTCTTACAAAATGATGACCAAAACAATGAAAAACCTGTAGCATACATGAGCCAAAGTTTATTAGATGATGAAATCAAGTACTCTTATATTGAAAATCATGCTTTTTCTCTTGTTAAGGCTATAGAATTTTTTTTCCACTTTATTCTAGGAAAACATACGCAGGTAAGAGTCCCTTTTCTTGTTGTCAAGTTTCTTCTTTCACAAACTTATCTTTTAGGAAAACTTGCACATTGGCTTGCCAAAATTCAGGAGCATGATTTAACCATCATGACTTCAAAAATGATCAAGGGACAAGACTTATCCATTCACTTAGCTCAACACCCTGAACCAAGTGAAGAACTTGATGATTAAGATAATCCTCTTTTAGCTCTATTCTATATTAAAAATCAAATTATTTCTCAAGTTGAACATCCTCGATATAGAAATCTGGTGTATTACTTGCAGCATAAAAAATGCCCAGATAACTTGGATCCTCACCAGAGAAGGAGACTCTGCCTCAAATATTCCAGGTATATCATCTTAGGAGACTTTTTGTTTAGAAGGTATGTTGATGGTTTATTACTTCGATGTGTGAATGATGAAGAAGCACATAAATTGTTACAGGAAATTCATGGATCATCATTTTTTGTCATTCACATTGGCTGCCATTTTTATGCTAAAGCTACTACCTTTAAAATCATTAGGAATGGTTATTATTGGCCTTTGATATTTCGAGATTCCTACACATTCGCAAGATTTTGTGATCAATGCCAAAACATTGTTGGGGAAGAATGTCTTTTTTCCATGCCTTTACAACATGTCCTCCCAGATTTCCCTTTTTCTAAATGGGGCCTAGAATTTATTGGTCCTATAAATCCTCTGTATTCCGCATGGCATATTTTTATTTTGACAGAAATTTCTAAATTAAACTCAACTAGTAAATTAGTAAGGGGGTAAGTCATTAAATTGTGTAAGGGAATATGGGGACACCTATGAGCAATTCTTTAGGTGGGTGAGGGAAATAGGAGTAATTAATTAATTAATGAATTTAATTTATGGTGCAATAAAGGGGATGGGTGACACATGTACGGGGATGGTTTTTATGAATTAAATTATTGAACAATAAATTAAATGGGATTTTGGGAAAGTAAATGATTGAGAAAATTTATATAAAGGAGGGAGGAGGAGGATGGTGGATCTCTTCTTCCAAGCGTAACGTTACGTTGCATAATTTTAGACTTGTCTAACTTAGCTTGTCGGAGTTGGGATACCCAGCTCGATGAGGAGTGGTAGCTCGGCCTTGTGAGGCGAGATGGGAGCTAGTTGTTCTTTGGTTTAGTGTGTGTGGCCCCTTTGTGGCTCGGGGGGCTAAGGCGAAAGAAGAGTACCCCTAGCATTGGCTAGGAGGTACCGTTGAAGTCTCATCGGTCGGCAAGCGGGAGTTGCATGGAGCGCGTGGGACAAAGACTCAGCGCGGATGAATTGGGCTACGGTACGCTTACTTGATACTGCATGGTAAATTATTATTATACCTCACACTTTCAATTCTATATTTTTAATTGGGTAAGGAAATGTTGGCTTAGCATTTTAACTGATAACTTAGTTTTCCCCATAGCCTTAAGCTCATTGTTGATTGATTACCTTGGATATCGATCACTGCATGATGTGGCTATCCTTTGATTATGTTGACTATTTTGAAGAGTTGAGCCTATCGTCCTCATCCCTAGTTCATCAGTCCACGCCTAAGCAGCCGGCCAGAAGCCGAATTGACGGTCATCACTTCGGTGCACAATGACCTATATATTCTAATGCCCTACTTTTCTATGTGTGGATGATGAGCAAAGGATGTGTTTGCCCAGCGGTTTACCCCTTCTTATCTCTGCGCCTTGATCTCTACCTTGTTTTGGTCATTTATTGTTATATCACCTCTACATCTGAATCGTTCTCGACATCTGAAAACTGTGTTTAGTGTTCTCTTCATTTCCACACCCTCAACCACGAAATTTCTAACTCTGTTTTTTTTAATGTTGTTGGATAATTTAACTCTTCTTGGTGATAACTTCTTGGTGATTTAACTATGTTTTTTGTTTTTCACTGGGGGCATTATTCTCTGCAACTCAATACACTCAACCATGAATTTTGTTAACTCTGTGTTTTTATTAGTTTCATGGATATTTCACTCTGCATTTTTATTACATTTTCATGGCGAATTTAGTCTGTTGTGTTATTACATAGTGATATTTGGACAACAACCCCTCTTAACGAAATTGTACCTGTCATTTTTATCTTTACCCCGTAAATCCGTGAGGTTCACCCAGCCAAATCTGTGCTCCTTTACCCAGTAGTTTCATCGCTAAGTCGTGTCGTTTTACACATCAAATTTCTGGGAGAATACCTAGCCTCCACCCTTTGACTTCCATGGATTTAAAACTGCGATCTTCCTAGCAGCGAATTTGTTGGTTAGAAGACGTTTTCCCCCTCTTAAATCCATTCAAAGCAGTGATTATGTTTCCTCTAAAACAACGATTCACTCCCCTTTTTACGGCGTTCCATCGTTTCTACTCAGCGAACTATATAATGAGATTAATTTTTACTGTGAGTTATTTCACACACCACTCGGTTAGTTATACCTCACGTCTTCCTTCCAGGCGATTTAAATTGCTTTAATCCGTGAACTAGCATGTCTTATTACAGTGAAATTTTTAATGGAGTTATCCTTGTCTACATTTTACACATTCATTGAATGCTATTTGATTTAGCCACTAAGCTTTAGTTGAGCTTCGATCCTATTTTCTTAGCCTTAAATTCCACTTTTATTATGCATGTTACCTAGCGGTTTGTTGGATAGCAAATTTAAATTTTGATGGTGAATTTATTGACCACAATTTTCATTATTCAAGAGTGATTTGAAATTTATCGACAACAATTATTGTACTCAACATTCTTGCCTATCTTGTTGACAACCACAACAATTAGTTTGACAACATTTTTAATTACTATATGACAAAGATTTGTTGTCTGGCAGCGTTTTTGTGTAATAATGGTGTAATGTTTTATCCAGACTTCATGATATAGATTCGACGATGTAATATTTAGACTTGGATGAATGCCTGTGATAAGTCCACTGCCATATGATTTTGGTGTAGCCAGAATTGTCCTTGGGTGATAGTATCGAAATAAAAATACATATTTTATTTAAAAATAATTTGAGTCAATCTTTACTTGGAAAAGGCTGCCAATAGTTTTATTAACAATTAGCTGAATAGAACATCCTTTAAACCTCTGTGATTCTGGCCTTTAAACTCTCTGATTAGTCTCGCCCATTTATCATTTTAATCTCTGTGATCTTGCTTGTTGCCTAGAGAGGTTACCCTCTTGGGAATGCGCTTACATTTAACCATCACCTGCGTTGAATGTGTTTCATTAATTATATGTTGCGTTGGATGGTTGATGCGTGTCTGATTGGAGGTAATTCCTATGTTTTATATGGTGCATTTTATTTTAACTGACAGTGAATTATATCATTGACATACATGGATTTATAGTTGACTGCGTGCACATTTATTAGCAATTTAATAGATGGCAGATGTAAAGGGAAGGCGTTACTACACAACACCTTTTTAGCATTTATTTTAGACAACCTCTTCCTTTAAACAACCTTTAAATTGAATAGAGCAGCCTTTAATGTGATTAGACAGTCTTTAATGAGTAGACAACCTATAGATTAACTTAGGCTAGACTTGTCAATCTAGTTTTCGTAATAATTAACCCAACTTGTTAAATTAGAATGTAATTATTATTTGCAGTGCTAGTATTGACTTGATTTGCATTTAAGGTTAAATTAGATGGTACATTGATGACCAAATTATAATTTAGACTTGCTCCATTTGATTTTCATTTAATGTTAATTTAGATGGTACCTTAATGACTAATTTGTAAATTAATATTCTTAACAAGTGTGATAATTGCGGCTTGTACATTGATATTATTAATGTTGTTCATGAGGTTAATTGCTAACTTAGATGGTATTTAGTGATTAATTTAGAATTGCCAATTTTGATTGTAATTAATGTTAAATTAGATTGGCGTGTATTGACTAAATTGTAAATTAGACATGCTAAGTTAGAGTGTGAGTTATGTTAATTTATATTGGTAATTATTGACTAGTTTATACTTGATTAATGGTTTAGGTGGTCGGCGAAGTCGTGTAATGTCTTGCACTCTCTTGTTGACATCATATCACGTCTTTCCGACCCATTGCTTGGGGGGTGGGTGTAGTCCTTTTGTTAGATATTTCGGTCTCCTAGCACGTGGGTTGGTCTTGAGCCTATGGTCTAGATAGAATATGTTTGCGCCAGGGTTATTGTCACAACTCTCATCTGGGGACGACATGATTCCTGATGAGGGGATCATGGTGCGCCCTATTGGACAGAGGTAAATGATATCGTGGTCGGAGTCATTGCTTCCCGTGTGAGTGTTATTGAATGTTGTAAGTTGTTGTTAGTGCTTAAGTTGTAATGCCTTCATGCATTTCATTCGCGTGCCTTGAGGTTCTAGTCATTGGTCGTCAAGGTCATTGTGTCGGGGGGGCGATGTTGTCCCTTAGCTTGTAGGCATGGTCTTGTTTGCATCGGGCTGGTAGTCATTCCTCCTTGTTTCTTTACACATGTTTCACCCAGTTTATCTTGTGCCAGTGAGTGGAGTCGTAGTTGCTTGTTGCCTAAAAACAAAAAACAAAAATTTGCACCTTCTGCTTTGCCTGTAGTCATAACGATGAGGTCGTTACATATGGTATTAGAGCGGGTTCAACCCATGACTTGGGATCACTATGGCTTTCGTTGATATGATCTTGATTATAATGTTTCTAAATAATTTGACTTGTATTCGTGCAAGTAACCATGGTTAGAAGACACCGCAGAGGTAGACGATGAGGTTCTAGGGGAGGAGGCATGACATCTCCAGTAGCATCCACGACAGAGGGGTCTAACGCCTAGGGAGACGAACAGGTTGTCGGGAAGGAGAAGATAGCAGTGGGTGATGTGGTTGGACTGATGAGATCTTTTCAGCGCATGTCTAAGGCACTGATCATTCGTTTGGACAGAGATGAGGCAAAGGCGCCGACACCTCCTGAGGGTGCACCGCATGCTCTGGTTGGTACTGGTAGCATTCATCGCAAACTCGAGAAGGTAAAATTTCTCGAGTTCTTTGGTGCCCTGGATGATGTAGCTGTCGAGGCATGGTTGGAGAATATGGCGATGTGCTTTGCACTTCGCGACTATACCTCCAACATGAAGGTTTGCATGGCGGTCTTTCGACTGAAGGGGAGCGCTCTTATATGGTGGAAGATGCTCCTGCCACAACTAAACATGGTCGTCAAAGATGTGTCATGGGAACTATTCGAGGAATGGTTCCGAGAGAGGTACCTATAAGAGGAATTCATTGAGCATCAACTCAACGAGTTCAACACCTTATGACAGGGCGATCGTACGGTGCCCGAGTACGAGGCCCATTTTATGGAGCTGCTTCGGTATGCTCTGCATATTAATACTGAGAAACTTAAGTTCATTAGGTTCATGTTCAGCCTTAATGGTAGCATACATGCAAAGGTTAGGATTATGATGCCTCAAACCTTGCATGATGTCGTCCAAAAGGCCCTCATAGCAGAGGAGGAACTTGTTAGCGGGGGTCAGAGCAGGACTCCAGCGAGACTGACAGGGAAGGTGTCATCTAGTGCATAGCAACATCAGACACTATCCAAACATATGCCTGGATATCATGGCTTCCAGAGAGGGTCCACTTTCACTAGACCTCAACGACCGAAGCCTCAGCAGTGGACACCTTATCGGGGACCATAGGATCAACAACAGTCCTACCGCAAAAACAACAGTTTAGGCATGTTCAGCATAACAGATCAGGATTCCAGGCTGGTGGACCATCATCTTCTACTTCAGGTACCAGGTGTACTGGACCAAATAATGGGTTTTGGATGTGTGGGGAGCCACACTACCAGCACGACTGCCTAGTGGAGAGGACTAGAGCATCTGGATCAGTCGGACCCACTACCATGGGAGATTTGGGAAAGGCCCATCAGATTCATGAAGCAGTGAATAACCGCTATGCAGAGTACCAATTGACTATGCTTGATAGGTTAGGTACCATCACTGACCAGACCCTTAGTATTTTTCTAGATCCCAGTGCTGCCGAGAGTTTCATTTCTGGTGCAACGCTAAAAAGGTTTAAGGTGAAGGTAGTCGAACATGATGAGTTTAGCTTCGTAGAGATGGATTCGGGATCCAAACAAAAGGTTGGAGGAAAGGTTATGGGTTGTACCCTTAACTTGGGAGAGTTTGTCACTAGGGAAAACCTGTACACCACGATCTTAGGATCTTATGACATCGTGATCGGTATGGATTGGTTGGAATTGCATGAGGCGGTACTCAACTGTAAGACAAAATGGTTGATCTTGGTTGATGATGAGGGACAAAGATGCATGATTGTAGGATGAAACCAGGGAGTTTCCCTGAGGTTCATCTCTTCCTTGCAGCTACGGAAGAGCATGCACAAGGGATGTAATCTTTATGTGATCCTTGCATTAAACAAGAAGAGAGTAGCAGAAGGTCTAGAACACCTTCCGGTGATGAGAGAGTTTGCAGACGTCTTTTCGAAGGAGTTACCTAGGATGCCACTGGAGAGGGAATTGGAGTTTACCATAGACCTAAAACCGGGGACTGGACTGATAGAAATAATGCCTTATGGGATTTCGACCCCGTAGTTACAAGAGTTGAGAATGCAACTAAAGGAGTTGTTGGACCTGGGACTTATACGTCTAAGAGTGTCACCGTGGGGTGCGCCTGTTATTTTCATATGAAATAAGGATGGGTCATGGAGGCTCTGCATTGACTACCTTCAATTGAACAAGGAAACGATCAAGAATCAATATCCATTGCCGAGGATTGATGATTTGTTCAATCAGATGAAGGGTGTGACGATGTTCTCAAAGATTGATTTGCGATAAGGATATCACCAGTTACGGATTAAGGAGGATGAAGTCCCTAAGACCGCCTTTAATACGAGGTTTGGGCATTACAACTTTACTGTTTTACCATTTGGACTGACCAATGCCCCAGGGGTATTTATGAGTTTGATGAATGAGGTGTTCTGCGAGTACTTGGACAAGTTCATCCAAGTATTCATTGATGATATTTTGATTTACTCTCGGATGATGAAGGAGCATGACAATCACTTGCGCTTGGTACTACAGTGTCTACGAGAAAATAAATTGTATGGGAAGTTGTCCAAATGCTCGTTTTATCAATCGAAGATTCACTACTTAGGGCATGTCATCTCTGGTGAAGGTATCGTCGTGGATCCAATAAAGGTCGAGGCTATTATGGAATGGCCTACGCTGACAAATGTCCCGGAAGTGCGTAGCTTCGTGGGATTAGTAGGATACTATCGACGGTTCATCCATGGATTTTCGAAGATAGCAAATCCAATCACAGAATTGCAGAAGAAGAACAAGAAGTTTGTTTGGACCGAGAGATGCGCAGAAGCATTTCAGAGGCTCAAGGAGATTTTGACAACGACACCGATACTAAAGGTCCCTGACATGGACGTAGACTTCTTAGTATGAACTGACGCATCCAAGGAAGGCTTAGGTAGAGTATTGATGCAAAATGGTCGAGTGATCGCTTACATCTCAAGGAAACTAAGAAGGCATGAGGAGAACTATGCGACACACGATTTGGACTTGTTAGCCATTTTTTATTCCTTGAAGATTTGGAGACACTACCTAGTTGGATGAAAATTTGAACTAAAGACGAACCACCGTGGACTACAACACATCTTTACGCAAAGTGATCTGAACGCTCGACAATGACGTTGGTCATAACTGCTTAGCGAGTATGATTTTGAGATTTCTTACATAAAAGGAACAGTGAACCGAGTGGCATATGCATTGAGTCGGAGACCACACATCTTTTCGGTGTTGCCTCTTCAGACAAATCTACGTGAAAATATTCTAACTTTATAGTGTGACGATGACTGGTACAAAGAGGTCAAGGATTTTATCAGACAAAACACAATGATGGTACCAAGATTTGAAGGATTTACGTCTGACGACGATGGATTATTGACGTTTAAAAATTGGATTTACGTACCACTGAATGACGAGTTGAGGAGCTTGATCCTAAATGAGGCTCATAGAGAAGTATACATGGCTCACTCGGTAGTCATGAAGATGAGGGCAGACCTTAAACCCATATTCTTATAGAAGGGAATGAAGGCAGACATAGTCAACTATGTGGCCAGATGTCTAGAATGTCAGCAGGTAAAGGCTGAACATAGACATCTAGCAATATTACTACAACCACACACTATTCTGGAATCGAAATGGGAGGTCATTTCGATGGATTTCATTGTTGGATTTCCACTGACAGCAAGGAGACACGACTCAATTTTTGTGGTAGTCTACATTCTGATGAAGAGTGCTCATTTTATTCTTGTGCATACGACGTATCAGGCACATGACATAGCTAGGGTTTTCATTAGTGAGATTGTGAGGTTGCATGGCATGCATAAGAGGATTATATCCGATTGGGGATCGGTATTTATTGGACTAGTTTACAAGAGGCCTTGGGAACCCAACTTAACTTTAGTACTGTGTATCACCCAGAGACTGATAGGCAGACTGAATGAACAAACCTTTCCTTGGAGGACATGTTGCACATGTACGTGATGAACCAACAAAAGTGTTGGGAAGAATTTTTTCCACTGGTAGAATTTGCTTATAACAACAATTACCAAAACACCATTAAGATGATGCCTTTTGAGATCCTGTATGGGCGACCGTGTCAGATGCCTTTGAGTTGGGATCAGATTGAGGATAGGGTCCTGGTGGGACCATAAGCGATCCAAGAAATGGAAGAGAAAATGCAAACAAAAAGACAAAGGATTAAAGAAGCTTAAGATCGACAAAAGAGTTATGCCGATGTGCACCATGTAGACCGTAGTTACGAAGTTGGCGATCGAGTCTTCTTGCAGGTAAAACTGCATAAGAGTTTGATCAAGTTTGGAAAGGGAGATAAACTCTCACCTAGGTTCTTGGGACCTTTTGAGATTGTGGAAAGAAAGGGGCCCGTGGCCTATTGACTATCATTGCCTGATTCTTTGAGGCATATGATGATGTTTTTCACGTATCTGTTTTGTGACATTATATTAGTGATCCTACACATGTTATTGACATGATTTCCTTCTAGGAATCGGACGAGGGGGCACTCACGGCTGAGTCGATCTGCATCCTGGATCATCACATTCGATAGCTACGACGACGAACAATAGATCAGGTCAAGGTCTAGTGGGGCCACTATAGTCCGCACTCAATGACCTGGGAGGATGCATATGATATGCGCCAACAGTTTCCATTTTTGTTTGATAGATAGATTTATGATACTGTGATACACATTATTTCGGCACTTACATACTTTGAAACTTCAGGATGAAGTTTAGACCAAGAGAGGGTGTATGTAACATCTCGCTCTTGCGTGCAATGAGAGAACTTATTCTTTGAGGACACTTGCTCGCAAGTGATCCAGATTATTATACTTTTGGGCATTTGATTATTATTATGAGGCGTTATGAATTGATGACATGTTATTTTGCTGCATTGACATAGACATGTGTTATTGACTCGATTTTCCTGAATGTGCAGGATTTTGGACCTTGAGGATGCAGAGGCATCAATGGAACCCCTTGGACTCTGGATCGAGTCAGGGAGTGGATTATTGGGGTTTGATTGTTGTATATATGACATTTGTGCATATGATTAGATTATATGATTATGGATATATTTCTGACATGATTCGTTGATGATGCATGCTGACGATATCTTGCCGACCAGACTCACATGTGGAGTTGAGGGAGAGGTGTGGAAAAAAACCCTGCCACAACCTACTAGCTCTCCTGCCATGGCTTGAATTGTAGGTTAACGACTACCTAGTTTGAGAAGACCCACGATGCCATGAGGGCCAACTACGATAGTCGATCATGATGATTCTAAGGGGCGAGCAATAAGGCAGGGGCCTTATTCCTTAGAGGCCCTTAGTCTCCCACAAGATCACTTGGCAGAGTATTGACTCCAGGGGTTTTGATGTCTACTAAGTCAGTCAAGAGGCGAGTGGCACCCTTGGAGCATGGAGTGTGTCCTGAAGGGCACGTTGCACAAGGGAAACAGAATGGGGCGAGTGGCACCCTTGGACCACCTAGTGCGTCCTGAAGGGCACATCATGTTGATAATTAATAAATGAACGAACCTAGATGTCCTTAGAACGAATAATGTGATGAGAAATATTTAAAGCAATTTCTCTAATAAAATGTCGCCCAGCCCAGGAAAATAAAGTCTAGGTCTAAGTGATAGTTGTGATATATATATATATATATATATATAAAGTTATATAAAAATAAAAATAAATAAATAATAATGATAATCATCTTTAATCATGTGACGAGAAGGGGTAAGTAATTCAATTGATTTATAAAAATATTTTGGGGCATAAAATTTAAAAAGGGGGAAATAGGGGAAATAATTATTTTATCACATATGCTAATTAAAAATTTATTAATTAAAAAGGAAAAGGGGAAAAAGTTAATTTTCTACACTTGCCAATTTGAGTTTTAAATAAAAAGGGAAAGAAGAAAATCTAAAAGAATTAGGAAACTAGGAAAAAATGGGAAACATTAAAAGAAAGGGGAAACTCAAGGAAAAAGCAGAAAGACTAACTTAGTAAGGTATCTAGCATTTAAGAACTTTCTAAATTAAACTCAACTAGTAAATTAGTAATGGGGTAAGTCATTAAATTGTGTAAGGGAATATGGGGACACCTAGGAGCGATTCTAGGAATGCTTTTAGGTGGGTGAGGGAAATAGGAGTAAATAATTAATTAATTAATTTAATGTATGGTGCAATAAAGGGGATGGGTGACACATGTACGGGGAGA
>ML831009.1:108786-119254 GCA_009831015.1 Picea engelmannii | reverse complement strand
CCTTAACCTCCCAATATTTCCATCTTTTTCAATGCCAAATTTGCAAAATCCCTTTGCTCCAACAATGTTTTGAACTTCAAATCCCCTTCACTAATGACTAACCTACCTCTCTATTCCTTCCTCCAATCATTTTTTTCCTCTAGGGAATCTAAGAGAAATCACAAGAAATTGTTGTCAAGATATTTACATCCATAGTTGTTAGTTTTCACTCAACCACATTGCATAGGGTGTAGTTGTACTTACTCCTAGTCACCAAGCTTATTGTTGCTCCACAATATTACTAATGTGAAGTGTGGAGGGCATGCCTCTTTGCCTTCAAACCCCATAGTTTATACCTTTTCATCCACATTGGTATATAGCTACACATCAACACTCCACTTCACTTTCCTTTTCACTTAACACGCAGTACAAAGTGCAAAGGCAATGCTCTAAGAAAAAGCATTTATGCTCTACATAGTGCCTTACTTTTTATGTCATTTCTTCTATGTGCATCATCCTTCCCTGTATACTTTACATCATGTCACCCTTTTTCATTATCCTTTTTCTTGCAGATGCAAAGTGCAAAGTGAAAAGATATGAACTTCCCTTCACTACATTCTTAGCTCTGCATGCATAAAAATTTCTAAGGAAAAATAATAGGATTTTGGCCAAACTTGAAAAGGAGGTTTTGTTGAAGGCCTTAAACCCTATAAAATTGTAGCTTAGAGCACTAAAATTGAACATAAAAAAAAAAAAAACCATTAAAGAGAACCTTATTTATTATTGGTCCATTTAGGATTGAACCACACATCCCCATTGAGAGTATTTTGGTCTATAAGCTTCATCCCCTTCTAGTTCTTCCACCTCTAGTTCTTCCCCATGATCCTTATGAGTATTCAAGATGTGTATGGTGGTCTCTATAATCATAAAAGTTTACTATATTAGAAATGATGACATTTGATTCAATGTTGTATAGGTGTACTAAGTGAACTATGACATTTGCATGGTATTTTTAAAATTTGGGTCATTTTGCAGCACTGCACACATAGTAATCTATCAAGAAAATATTTCTTTTCTTAAAACCTCTTTCTCCTTCCCATAGCTAGTTTTCATCGAAGTTGAATTTCCAAAGTTGCTAAGCAAACATAAAGCCTTGAGTTAGGGAGTGAAATCTAGTTGCTATATCACTCACTTTGGGAAGCCCTTCTAACACAAGGGTCAATCAAGAGGTCGCATTGGGGTCCCCAAAGTAATCAAGCCTGCTTTGTTGATCTTGGTGTCGACTGTTGACTGTCCCCCCTTTGCTTTGGTATAGTAGGTGGTACCATAGAGGCCATAATATTTTAGACTTCCTACACAAGGTGATAGCACAGGGAAGGTGGTGTTGTACCTGGGATCGACGATGGCTAGACTCACTCAGACTCCTTGGGGGGTTTCCTACTACTTGATGAGGTAACTTGCTCCAGGGCGTTAGTTTGTTAAAAATGTTTTCAATGTAACTTTCCCACTCGTCGAAACTCAGCCCCTTCGCACATCAATTCTACGATGTTGGATTCCATCACCGACTTGCACTTCTTTGTGAGAAGGTTTGTTTGCATGCTTTACTCCTAGATTAATTAGCGTGTGTTATTTTTTCTCCTTAGTTGGCCTTAGGATTGAGTTTGTGTCTAATGGAATTAGTTTCAGGTTAATTCCTCATTTGATCAATACAAAATATGGATACAATTAAAATAAAAGTTAATAAAGAGGTAACAAATAGCTCATACCTAAATTACGTCTTATAATTATCCAACGTTGTTCTTTACACTTAGTGCAACAAACACCAAACAGAATGGTTTACACAAGGTCAATGGACTAGATGACTATATTTTCCATCCACTCCCAAGGCAGTGTTTCATAAATTGGACTCTTGGCCAATTCTTGCTCAGGCCATAAAAGACTAACGGAGAAACATTTTTGAGTTCCATGAGTTGTTGCAAGATTGTTTAGGCATGGACTAGGTGACCAAATTATCCATCTGCTCCCGAGGCATGGTTTCGTAAATTGGCCCCTTAATCCAAATGTTGCATTGCTTCAAACTGAGAAAAACATTGTTTCTTGAAATCAATGATTAAAGAAACTTCTGAGGCATGGCACCCATGAGTGAGGGGTGTTGGAAATGTTTAACAGGTTGTCATTGATGGCAAGTACATCAATGAAGATGGAATGAATACAGGAAGAATGTAACAGAAAAGCACCAGAAGTATTTTGGGAAGAAGCTACAGAGAAACCTCGATAAGATCAGAAGAGATAGTGCAGAGGATGTTTAGTATGTTTTACAGGGAGCGTAAGCTTGTCATTGATGGAAAGTATAGCAGTAATGATGGCTTGAGTACAAAAATGATGATCAATAGGCAAAGAGAAGATAAGTTCAGGAAGATCGAATGATTGAAGGCCCGAGAAGCATTTCTGATCGTTGGATCCCATCCAAAATTCCCGACAGCATGAGGGCCGTCAGATATGAAGAAAGACAAGAAGACGGTGATGAGGAGGAGAATAGATCTCAGGCATCAGATCTGAGCGCAGGGTCCGACCACCGTTGGATCGAGGAAAACCTGCACGTTCTTTAAAGTGCAAGGAGAAGTGAGCGTAATCTCGATATGAAAAATCCCGGCGTAATCTGAGTCGTCAAATGAAGAGAACATCTGAACCATTGATCGGAGTTTCGAGGATCGCGTGTTGGAAATGTCAAAGAAACAATGGAACAGGAATCCCAATTTCTCGATATGAAAAATCCTGGCGTAATCTGAGCCGTCAAATCAATATCACATATGAACCATTGATCGGAGTTTCGAGGATCGCGTGTTGGAAATGTCAAAGAAACAATGCAACAGGAATCCCGATTTCTTGATATGCAAAATTTCGACGTAATCTAAGCCGTCAAATAAATATCACATCTGAACCGTCGACCTGACTCATGTCAGCTAGGAATACGTGGCACAACCAGGTAATGACAAGTGTCAGACTGATTCAACATTTCAGGCACATGTGAGTCACGAATCAGAGTGACACATGGCAGTATTAAACACGTGTCAATCCACGTATGACGTCAGTAGATGGACACCTTGTCGGAGTTTCGGGGATCAAGAGTTGGAGATGTCAAAGTTTTTTAACATTAGGAATCCTGATATCGCGATATGTGAAATCACGATGTAATCTGAGCCGTCAGATTAAGGTTAAATCTGGACCGTTGATTCCAGTCAATGGAGAGGCATCGGGGATCGAGAGTTGGGCATGTCAAATATTATTGACATCAGGAATCTCGATATCACGATATGAGAAATTGTGATTTAATCGCAACCATTGAATAGAGATCAAATCTGGATCGTTGATCAAACTCCATATCGTAGTTTCGCGAATCGCGACATAGAGAGGCAAAGAACTCAATGCATCAAGAATGCCGAAATCACGATTCAATCATAGCCGTTGAATCAAGATTAGATCTGGACCATGGAATCACAGGACATGTGGAAAGTGATCAAAATTTCGTCGACTTGGGGTCAACGGAGCATAGTGTCAAAAATCACGAAATGCGAAATCGTGAAAGCGCCTTATGCATAAGGCTGTGGTCATAGCCCTTGGACACATCAGCGAGAGATGGAGGAAAGAGATAGAGAAACCAAGCTCGTGTTTGGGGATCGCGACTTGGAAAGGCAAGAACACAATGCAACAGGAATGTCGAAATGTCGAAACCCAATTTAAAGGCAAGATTAATAAAGCACATCCAACGGCATAGATTAACCTGAAGGAGATCTGAGGGCTATTGTTTCACGACACAGTGAAACTGCTAGAAACCATTGATGGTTTCTACCAGAGGATGAGAAGACACTTCGAGATGACTGACTGAGGAGGTGAAGAGTCTCTGAGAGGAATGAATATGTTCGTGGAGGTGATTGCCAGTTGATGAGCATTGAGGGTTGTAACTGAAACAGAGAACGTGAGTTCGACTTTCACAGAGAAGACGAAGAGTCTCAAACTGCCAGAGAGGCTGATGAATCTTAGTATAACATACAATGATGCTGGACACATGGGGCGAACCACCAGAGAAGCTGAAGAGTCACGATGATGATCAGATAGAGCACTCGAGAGGTGGAGGATAACGGCGCGGAGTTAGCATGCAGAGGCATTGTGAACATTGCATGCACAAGGTGCACAAAAGCTATAAATACACGGTACAGAGAAGAGATTGGGTTGTTGTTGCTGTTGGATTTTTTGTGGTCGCTATGTAGAAGGATTGAAGTGTGAGCAAGGAGGTAGAGCACAGGAGGAGAAATACATAGTAGAGGAAGGTTGCATGGAAGGGACATGGTACAAAGAGTATAAATGGTAGAAGAATAGATAGCGCAATTCATGTGTGCAGGAAGGCAGTGAGGTAGACAGAAAAAAGAAATGCAACAGAACAGTGATGATTCTGGTAAGCCATTGTTGAACATTATATCACTGTAATAACTTTCAGTAGCAAAGATTTATATTTCAGGGAGGTTGGGAGGTTCTAGGGAGGATTGTTGTCCTCAGAGGTTCAAGTGGGTGCTTGAACACAGGGAGTTGTAGCTTCCATCTGGTGGCATCCAGAGAAACTAGGGTGGCAGGGTGGTGCGAGGGAGAACTCTTGTTCTCTGTGATACAGGTTGGTGCATGTATGATTGGAAGTTGGTGCTTCTGTCCAGTTGGTGCTAGAAACACTCAGGGAGTTGGTGCTTCCTTCTAGTTGGTGCTAGAGAAACCAGGGAGTTGGTGCTTCCTTCTAGTTGGTGCTAGAGAAACCAGGGAGTTGGTGCTTCCTTCTAGTGGGTTCTAGAGAAAACAGAGAGTTGGTGCTCTCAGCAAGTTGCAGCTTGCAAAACAAAGGTTGTAGCCTCATTATGAGTTGCTTCTCATATGTATGATAATGTAAAGAATGTAACTATTACTTATCATATAAAGAAAAAGAGTTTTTTTACCCTGTATGGGTTTCCTCAGGAAATATTTGTCTTTGTGTTTCTCAAATATGTGAATGATGTTGAAAGTGCCATTGTTTATTTCCCTGCATTATTGTAATCATCATTCAATGTTTCTGCAAAGAGTTTAAAAGAAGCATAAATGTTTAAGCATGGTAACAACTGATTCACCCCCCCCCTCTCAGTTGTCCAACAAGGGGTTCTCTAGATTAAATCCTATCCTAGGAATCCATCGGAGTTGACAATTCCTCAATCTGAGTCTCGATATTCGTTATATGCCCATTTGCAAGTCGCATCCCAAATCATTTCTGAGACTCTTGGTCAATTTCTCTTGAGGGCATAAAAACCTAACAGAGCATCATTTTTTAGTTCTGTGAGATGTTACATGATTGTTTAGGCATGGACTAGGTGACTATATTTTCCATCCACTCCCGAGGCATGGTTTCATAAATTGGACCCCTTAATCCAAATGTTCATTTGCTTCAAACTGAGCAAAACACTAGTTCTCGAAATCAATGAGTAAAGAAACCTCTGAGGCATGGAACCTGGGATTGAGGGGTTCTCTAGATGAAATCCTAGGCCAGGAATCCATCGGAGTTGATGGTTCCTCAATCCAAGTCTAAGTTTTTGTTTTATGCCTAGTTGCAAGTTGCATCCCAAACCATTTCAAGGACTCTTGACAATTCCTCCTCGGGGCATAAAATCCTAACGGAGAAGCATTTTTTAGCTCCATGAGATTTTTCATGCTTGTTTAGGAATGGACTAGGTGACCACATTGTCCATTTTCTCCTGAGGCATGGTTTCATAAATTGGATCCCTAAATCCAAATGTTGCATTGCTTCTTACTGAGCAAAGCACTAGTTATCAAAATCGATGAAAAAAACAACTTCCGAAGGGGTTGGAACCAGGAGTGAGGGGTGCTCTAGCTAAAATCCTATGTCAGGAATCCAACATAGATGATAGTTCCTCAATCCGAGTCTTAGTTTTAGTTTTATGCCTATTTTCAAGTCGCATCCCAAACCATTTCAGGGACTCTTGGTCAATTTCCACTCAGGGCATAAAAGACTAAAGGAGCAACATTTTTGAGTTCCATGAGATGATACAAGCTTTTTTAGACATGGACTAGGTGAAAAAATTATCCATCCACTCCTGAGGCATGGTTTCATACATTGGCCTCTTAATCCAAATGCTACATTGCTTCAAACTGAGAAAAACACTAGTTCTCAAAATAAATGATTAAAGAAACTTATGAGGCATGGCACCCATGAGTGAGGGGTGATCTAGATGAAATCCTATCCCAGGAATCCATTGGAGTCAATGATTTCTCAATCCAAGTCTCGATATTCGTTATATGCCCAATTGTAAGTCGCATCCCAGACCATTTCAGGGACTCTTGGTCAATTGCTCCTGAGGGCATAAAAACCTAACGGAGCAACATTTTTGAGTTCCGTGAGATGCTGCAAGATTTTTTAGGCGTGGAATAGGTGACTATATTTTCCATCCACTCCCGAGGCACGGTTTCATAAACTAGACCCCTTAATACAAATGTTGGTTTGCTTCAAACTGAGAAAAACACTAGTTCTCAAAATTAATGAGTAAAGCAACTTCTGAGGCATGGCACCCGGGAGTGAGGGGTTCTCTAGCTGAAATTCTATTATAGGAATCCATCGAAGTCGAAGGTTCCTCAATACGAGTCTCGTTTTTCATTTTATGCCCAGTTGCAAGTCGCATCCCAAACCATTTTATGGACTCTTGGCAATTCCTCCTCGAGGCATAAAAGCCTAACGAAGCAACATTTTTGAGCTCCATGAGATTGTGCATGATTTTTTAGGCATGGAATAGGTGACCATATTCTCCATCCCCTCCTGAGGCATGGTTTCATAAATTGGACCCCTAAATCCAAATGTTGCATTGCTTCTTACTGAGAAAAGCACTAGTTATCGAAATCGATGAAAAAAACAACTTTCGAGGGGTTGGAACTAGGAGTGAGGGGTGATCTAAATAAAATCCTATGCTAGGAATCCAACAGAGACAATGGTTCCTCAATCTAAGTCTTGGTTTTCATTTTATGCCCAGTTGCAAGTCGCATCCCAAACCATTTCGGGGACTCTTGGCCAATTCCCACTCAGGTTATAAAAGACTAACGAAGCAACATTTTTGAGCTTTGTGAGATGTTGCAAGATTGTTTAGGCATGGACTAGGTGACAAAATTATCCATCCTCTCCCAAGGCATGGTTTCGTAAATTGCCCCCCTTAATCCAAATGATACATTGCTTCAAACTAAGCAAAACACTAGTTCTCAAAATCAATGATTAAAGAAACTTCTGAGGCATGGCACATGTGAGTGATGGGTTCTCTAGATGAAATCCTATCCCAGGAATCCATCAGAGTCAATGGTTCCTCAATCTGAGTCTTGATATTTGTTATATGCCTAGTTTCAAGTCGCATCCCAAACCATTTCAGGGACTCTTGGTCAATTGCTCCTAAGGGCATAAAAACCTAACAGAGCAACATTTTTGAGTTCCGTGAGATGCTGCAAGATTGTTTAGGCATGGAATACGTGACTATATTTTCCATCCACTCCTGAGGCACAATTTCATAAATTGGACCCCTTAATCCAAATGTCGGTTTGCTTCAAATTGAGAAAAACACTAGTTCTCGAAATCAATGAGTAAAGCAACTTCCAAGACATGGCACCCAAGAGTGAGGGATTATCTAGCTGAAATCCTATTCCATGAATCCATCGAAGTCAACGGTTCCTCAATTTGACTCTTGGTTTTTGTTTTATGCCTAGTTGCAAGTCGCATCCCAAACCATTTCGGGGACTCTTGGCAATTCCTCCTCAAGGCATAAAAGCCTAACCAAGCAGCATTTTTGAGCTCCATGAGATTTCGCATGCTTGTTTAGGCATGGAATAGGTGACCACATTGTCCATCCACTCCTGAGGCATGGTTTCATAAATTGGACCCCTAAATCCAAATGTTGCATTGTTTCTTACTGAGAAAATCACTAGTTATTGAAATCGATGAAAAAAACAACTTCTGAGGGGTTGGAACCGGGAGTGAGGGGTGCTCTAGATAAAATTATATGCTAGGAATCCAACAAAGATGATGGTTCCTCGATCCGAGTGTTGGTTTTTGTTTTATTCCCAGTTGCAAGTCGCATCCCAAACCATTTTGGGGACTCTTGGCCAATTCCCACTCAAGGCATAAAAGACTAAAAGAGAAACATTTTTTAGTTCTGTGAGATGTTGCAAGCTTGTTTAGGCATGGACTAGGTGACCAAATTATCCATCCGCTCCTGAGGCATGGTTTCATAAATTGATCCCTTAATCCAAATACTGCATTGCTTCAAACTGATCAAAACACTAGTTCTCAAAATCAATGATTAAAGCAACTTCTGAGGCATGGCACCCGTGAGTGAGGGGTGATATAGATGAAATCCTATCCCAAGAATCTATTGGATTCGATGGTTCCTCAATCCAAGTCTCGATATTCATTATATGCCCAGTTGCAAGTCGCATCCCAAACCATTTCAGGGACTCTTGGCCAATTGCTCCTAAGGGTATAAATTCCTAACGGAGAAGCATTTTTGAGTTCCGTGAGATGCTGGAAGATTGTTTAGGCATGGACTAGGTGAATATATTTTCCATCCACTCCCAAGGCACAGTTTCATAAATTGGACCCCTTAATCCAAATGTTGGTTTGCTTCAAACTGAGCAAAACACTAGTTCTTGAAATCAATGAGTCAAGGGTTCTCTAGCTAAAATCCTATGCCAGGAATCTATTGAAGTCAATGGTTCCTCAATCCAAGTCTCAGTTTTCATTTTATTCCCATTTGTGAGTCGCATCCCAAACCATTTCAGGTACTCTTGGCAATTCATCCTCGAGGCATAAAAGCCTAATGGAGCAGCATTTTTGAGCTCCATGAGATTTTGCATGCTTGTTTAGGCATGGACTAGATGACCACATTGTCCATCCGCTCTCGAGGCATGGTTTCATAAATTGGACCCCTAAATCCAAATGTTGCATTGCTTCTTACTGAGCAAAGAACTAGTTATCGAAATCGATAAAAAAAACAACTTCTGAGGGGTTGGAACCAGGAGTGAGGGGTTCTCTAGCTAAAATCCTATGAAAGGAATCCAGCAGAGATGACATTTCCTTAATCCAAGTCTCATTTTTTGTTTTATTCCCAGTTGCAAGTCGCATCCCAAACCATTTTCCGGGACTCTTGGCCAATTCCCGCTCAGGGCATAAAATACTAACAGAGAAACATTTTTGAGTTCTGTGAGACGCTGCAAGCTTTTTTAGGCATGGACTAGGTGACCAAATTATCCATCCTCTCTTGAGGCATGGTTTCATAAATATCCAAATGTTACATTTCTTCAAACTGAGCAAAACACTAGTTCTCGAAATCAATGATTAAAGAAACTTCTGAGGCATGGAACCCAGGAGTGAGGGGTGGTCTAGCTGAAATCCTATCCTAGTAATCCATCGGAGTTGACGGTTCCTTAATCCAAGTCTTGATATTTGTTATATGCCCAGTTGCAAGTCGCATCCCAAACCATTTCAGGGACTCTTGGTCAATTGCTCATGAGGGCATAAAAACCTAACAGAGCACCATTTTTGAGTTTCGTGAGATGCTACAAGATTTTTTAGACGTGGAATAGGTGACTATATTTTCCATCCTCCCCTGAGGCACGGTTTCATAAATTGGACCCCTTAATCCAAATGTTGGTTTGCTTCAAATTGAGCAAAACACTACTTCTCGAAATCAATGAGTAAAGCAACTTCTGAGGCATGGAACCTAGGAGTGAGGGGTTCTCTAGGTGAAATATTATCCTAATAATCCATCACAGTCAATGGTTCCTCAATTTGAGTCTTGGCAATTCATCCTCGAGGCATAAAAGCCTAACGGAGCAGAATTTTTGAGTTCCATGAGATTCTGCATGCTTTTTTAGGCATGGACTAGGTGACCACATTGTCCATCCTCTCCTAAGGCATGGTTTCATAAATTGGACCCCTAAATCCAAATGTTGTATTGCTTCTTACTGAGCAAAGCACTAGTTATCGAAATCGATGAAAAAAACAACTTTCGAGGGGTTGGAACCGAGAGTGAGGGGTTATCTAGCTAAAATCCTATGCCAGGAATCCAACAGAGACGACAGTTCCTTATTTCGAGTCTCGATTTTCATTTTATGCCTAGTTGAAAGTCGCATCCCAAACCATTTCGGGGACTCTTGGCCAATTCCTGCTCAGGGCATAAAAGACCAATGTAGCAACATTTTTGAGTTCTGTGAGATGCTGCAAGCTTGTTTAGGCATGGAATAGGTGACCAATTTATCCATTTTCTCCTGATGTATCTGTCAAATAACTACTATATCTTATCCAAATTATCCAAATGTCTCTATCAACTAACTACTATATCTTACTGCCTTGAAAAAAGACTGCACCAATTTCAACTACACATTGATTTTAACAACCACTACTTCCTACATAAAAATGTGGGTTGCA
>ML831009.1:79148-92150 GCA_009831015.1 Picea engelmannii | reverse complement strand
CCTAGACTTTATTTTCCTGGGTTGGGCGACATTTTATTAGGGAAATTGATTTAAATCTTTCTCATCACATTATTCATTCTAAGGCCATCTAGGTTGATTCATTTATTAATTATCAACGCGATGTGCTCTTCAGGATGCACTAGGTGCTCCAAGGGTGCCACTGCCCCCATTTTGTTTCCCTTGCACGACTTGCCCTTAAGGACGCACTCTGTGTTCCAAGGGTGCCACTCGCCTCTTGACTGACTTGGTAGACATCAAAACCCCTGGAGTCAATATTTCGCCAGGTGATCTTGTGGGAGACTAAGGGCCTCTAAGGAATAAGGCCCCTGCCTTATTGTGCACCCCTTAGAATCATCATGAGAGACTATCGCATTCGGCCCTCATGGCATCGTGGGTCTTCTCAAACTAGGTAGTCGTTAACATACAGTTTGATCCATGGCGAGAGTTCTAGTAGGTTGTGGTAGGGATGTTGTCCACACCTCTCCCTCAATGTCTCTGGTAGTCATGTGTGACCCCTCTACTCCACATGTGAGTCTATTCGGCAAGCTATCATCAACCTGCATCATCAACAAATCATGTCATAAATATATCCATAATAATATCATCTAATCAGATGCACAAATGTCATATATACAACAATCAAACCCCAATAGTCCACTCCCTGACTCGATCCAGAGTCCAAGGGGTTCCATCGATGCCTCTGCATCCTCGAGGTCCAAAATTCTGCACACTCAGGAAAACCGAGTCAATAACATCTGTCTCTGTCAATGCATCAAAATAACACGTCATCAATTCATAACGCCTCATAATCATAATCAAAAGCCCAAAAGTATAATAATCTGGATCACTTGCGAGCAAGTGTCCTCAAAGAATAAGTTCGCTCAGTGCGCGCAAGAGCGGGATGTTACAACAATGTCCATTGGACCACATTATATTTGATGTTGTTGATATTATAGTAGTTGTGAGAGGTATTTACCTCCACATATAAACTTGACAAGAATAGAATATTCCGGGAAGCAAGAAGAAACCCTAATTAATTGGTTAATAACCCTAGAAGATAATTCGGCTCAAGAGAATGACTTGTATTAGGTTATTAGCCTCCAAGAGAAGAAGTTGGAAAAAGGAAATATTATATACTAAAGAATTACTACCCAAAATGAGAAGACGGCCCAGGCAATCTGCCAGAATTAGTATAAATACAGGAGGCCAGTCTTCATTCTGGTAAGTATTCTTAGAACTACAGAAGCAACACTTGTGTCTTTTTTCAAGGATTGTGTAACGAATCTCAATTCTAAGAAGATTCAAATAGGACCTAAGACACTTAAGTTCTTTCCTTAACCATGGGTGACATAACACTATCATTCAATAGTCAAATTATTACATTTCATTGTCAGGCATCATGTGTACTAAGGGCTTGAGCCACCACAAAGGAAACATACAAAGAATATTTGTCTTATGAACAAGATATGATACTATCCATTTTGAGGTTTGGTATAGAGATTGTTATTATAGACTACACTACATTTCACCATAATATAATCCCTACACTCCTTGCAAACCATGTAACACCATTCAAATAAAACACAATATTCTTGTGACGAATTAGCTATACTATCAACGAACTTTTTTCGTCTATAGTATAGCTAATTCGTCGCAAGATTATTTACATTTGTCTCTCTTGCGACGATATCAAATGATGCTTGGATTCATTTCATATTTGGTTTATCAACTTGAAATTAAAATTTGATACTTTGCAAGCTAGCTGGACCTTGAGTCAAATACAAATACGAAATTTGGAATCATTAACATATCTACTAGAACATATGAAAAATAGGGTTTATGGTTTACAGGATCATATGATGATGGAAGAAAGAGTGTGTGTGAGTGAAATTTGATTCCATAAACCCTCCCATATCGTTAAGGCATGAAAATAGTCTATCCATGTCAAATTTCAATGCATACAGATACAGTTTGAAAAAATTTCAACGTTGGCCCCATTCACATGTCACTGTTGCTCGCCTCTAGTATTTTTATGGTGTTGATTAAAAAATCAACAAAAAAGAGGGATTTTTCATCAAAACTATGACACAGATACATTTTATATATATTAATGTAGAACCTGAAAGAAAAATGAAGAAAGACCGACGAAAACTTAAAACTTGCGTCAACCAAATTGTGTACTTTGAAAGAAAATTAGGGTTTATGGTTTACATGATGAATTGATGATGGAAGAAAGTGGGTGTGTGAGTAAAATTTGAGTCCATAAACCCTCCCATATCGTTAATGCATGAAAATAGTCTATCCATGTCAAATCTCAGTGGATACAGAAACTGTTTGAAAAAATATCAATGTTGGCCCCATTCATAGGTCACTGTTGTCGGTGTCTAGTCCTCGTACAATTTTTGTTCCTTGTTCCTTGTTCTGTGTTCCTTGTTCCTCATTCATTGATCATTGTTACTCATTTCTTGACCATGGTGTAGTCCCCAAGATCCATTATTTTTGTACAAAACATACTAATGGAACAAAATGTCCCACACAAAGACCAAATTAATATCCGCTACATAAGTCTTTTGTATGTTTTCAAGGACTATGTAACGAAAATCAATTCTAAGAAGATTCAAATAGGACCTAATAACCTTAATTTATTTCCTTAACCATGGGTGACATAACACTATCATTCAATAGTCAAATTGTTGCATTTCATTATCAGGCATCATGTGTACTGAGGGCTTGAGCCACCATAAAGGAAACATACAAAGAATATTTATCTTATGAACAAGATATGGTACTATCCATTTTGAGGTTTTTCATAGAGATTGTTCTTACAGACTACACTAAATTGCACCATAATATAAGCCCTACACTCCTTGCAAACCATGTAACAACATTCAAATTAGACACAATATTCTTGCGACAAATTAACTATACTATCGATGAACTTTTTTCGTCGATAGTATAGCAAATTCGTCACAAGATTATTTACATCGGTCTCTCTTGTGATGATTATTTACAAATTGTTTGAAAAAATTTCAACGTTGGCCCATTCATAGGTCACTATTGTCGGTGTCTAGTTCTCGTACAATTTTCGTTCCTTGTTCCTTGTAAAATTCATTCGACATTACACATGTCCCAACATCTAGTACTGCAAGGGTGTATTTTTAAGGTGTTGATTAAGAAATTAGTGAAAAAGAGGGATTTTTCATCAGTACAGCTATGACACAGACAGATTGACTATACATTAATGTAGAACCTGAAAGAAAAATGAAGAAATACTGATGCAAACTTAAAACTTGCGTCAACCAAATTGTGTACTTTGAAAGAAAATTAGGGTTTCAAAAAAAATTCTATAGAAATGACAAACAGGTTCATTGAAACTTCATTGATGCAATACTATGAAAACAATATTGATGAAATCTTATACGATCGTGATGGTATAAAAATTAAAGAGCTTCTCTTGGTTTCAAGAATAATTTATCCTCTATTGAACAAGGCCAACCGCGTGAAGGTGGAAGCTCATATGGCACCTCCCCTCCCCCTCACATCACTCTCAATTAATCCCCAAAACCCAATCTATAAAATAGAAAATAATCGAAAACAACGTCTTATTAAGATTCATGCATAGAAACTACAAAAACAAAAATTAATGAAGGTACATGAAATTATGTGTTTCTAAATGATATTTTTAGTCTACCATGTACTTTAGTATATTGGCAATTATTTTTCAGGTTTCACATAATAATTAAACAACATGTAAAATAGGATATAAAAATGTCGCATAAAAATTAAAAACATGTAATTAACCCATGAAATTATAAGTACATTATTTTAAGAGAATAATTCATACAAATCAAAATATTATATAGTCACATACCTAATCCAACCTCAACATATGTGTAATCATCCTTATTCTGTATCTTGATCTTCTTCATCGAACTTGATATCTGTATCATCATCCAGTTCAAAAATGATGTTGAAAGGATTGATGATATCATCATCGTCATCAATGCCATTTTCAAGCATATTTTCATCGACATCATCATCAAGAATTTCAATATTGTCTCCTACGCCTGGATCATGATCTTCTTCATCTGTCGACCGTCCATGATCTTCTCTGTCTGATCTATTGAATCATCTTCTTGATCTTCAATATCATCTTCTTCCTATAAATGAGTATACTTAATTGGCCTTCCTCTTGGATCATATCTAACTACAAATGACCAATCCCTTTCACCTGGAACATTTGAGTAAAAGACCTGTTCACATTGGCTTGGAAAAACATAGCAATCATGTCCTCTTTCAAACACCATTGTTTTAATCATTGGAAATCTGTCGACATGTTGAGTAACAGTTATTTCCTCATCGCATTCATGCATTCGTAACCTATACCATTTGACACCGAACATAACTAATTTGAAGGAATTAAAGTCACACTCAAGTATATCGTTTAAATACCCATAGTATCTATTTTCAGATTCTCGAGGATGTGTGTCACTCCTAGAGGAAGCATTAGTGACCTGGAATACTGTAGTTATCCCACTATTAGAAGTTTTCCTGGTTTCATCCAATTGTTTGATGCAACATTTACGACCATTGTACCACATAGCCTTATGGTGTTTCAACTGAAATATGCCAGATATGTAAAAGATGCATTGTCAATTAATAAATTAACATATATTTATATAACTTTGAAAGTATCTGAAAAATACAGTACACATGTAGTCACATTAATATAATATAAAATAACTGAATAAAATGGGTGAATTTGCTTACCTGTCCATCTTTCAAACCATATGCTAAATCAATTTCCCCCTGCGTAACATTGGCATGTCTGTTACGACGATATTCTCTAACCAATTCAAACAGTCGTTGCCATGATAACCTACCTCCATTATGTTGTTTACATCTTTCAATCCATACATTAATCCAGTCAAGATTATTTGCAATGTATAAATGCGGTGCATCCCACTCTTGAGCAACTGAATCAAAAAATCACAATTCACCAATATTAAATATTAGTTATAACGTCCAATATGCAAGTAATTATAAATATTAATAATTTATGAAATAAATTATATTAATATATTAATGAGTATGATCATATACACAAAAAAAATGAAACTTTATATGTATTATTAATATAAATTTTCACAATTATTAATATATTACCTCTCATTTTTTTCATTCTACCTTGCCCCAACAGATGCTCTTGATCTTCGAATATTTTGATGGATTTCACATCCCAAATGCGATCCACTGCATGCATAGTTGGCACTGCTAATTTAGGAAGATACTGACTAATATACACCATGGATTGATATACCATTTATCCCTCCACCATAGAACCCTCAGGAAATGCTCTTTGTCTAACCAACACCTTCAATGATTTCAAGTGCCTCTCCACCATCCACATTGACCTTGTGTGAACAGGTCCACAAATTTTGATCTCCTCAACTTGGTGTATGAGGTAGTGTTCTTCTGCATTGAAAAATGTTGGAGGTATATACTTTTGCATTTCACAGATTAGACAAGGAATTTCTATCTTCCAATACTTTATATCATCTTCATGGATTTCTTTCAATGACAACCATATACATGAGATCATGACACAAGAAAATAACATGTTTCAACATAACATAATATAATATATTACATTAAAGTAAAACACATGTCATTAAGTACAACAATAATTTGAAAGAACATTTTTCATATAAATCACAACTACTTACCTCATGTATTTTCCAAGATCATATATAACTTGTTTAGTGTTGTTGTCAAAGTCATTTGGGGGAGATAGCGGTAGAACATACTACAACAAAAAAATGAATCGTTATTTGTTTCGACCAAAGTAGACAATAAAAAATATAAATAAATGAAATTTGTATAAGGCGAATATATATAAATATGTATACCAAAATTATTACCTTAATGAAGGTATGTCAATCATGTGTTTTTACCCCTCCAAATTCACCTTTCTTCGTTAAGATATTATTTATGTTTGAAGCAAAACCCGTGGGAAATTTAATTCTTTGAATGACCTCTTTTACATCATTGCTTTGTTGCTCTGTTAATAACCATGGAAGGTTATTTCGGTCTAGTACTCCATCTGATCTATTTGAATATCGGATTACACTTCGCATTGCATGTTTGGCTTCTTGAATGTTAGTACAAATTTTGACAATTTTTTCTTTGTCCCTCCTACCATCTATGATTTGCCATAACGTTTCAGTCACATTCTTCCCGATATGCATTGTATCAAACAAATGAGCTATTTTTAGCTCCTCATATTAGGGAAACCTCATGAATTGAGCGGGATAACATTTCATTCCTCGTGGAAGCCCATTATTAATACCTTCATGATGATTGCAGCCTTCATGAAGCATAAAATAAATCACAAAAATAATTATCAAAAATGGTAAAATAAATTCAATGATTAAAATAAACATTCAAAACATTACATGATCTATGATACATTATGAAATTGATTACCTCGACGATTTCTATTATATTCCAAACTCCATAGGTGAGGTGTCATTCTTCATGTTTTAAACCAGTCTCTTCTTTCCCATTGAAAATATGTTTTTCAATAGTACGATCTCAGTTAAAGTCATATCCAAATTTAAAAAGTGTACCTTATTGAATATTTAGATATGAGGGGCCAGTTGCTCTAGTCAAAATGGTACCGGGGAATGTTGAAGGATGGAGTGATGTTGCACACTAATAACTGATTGAAACCAAACTTCAATATAATCCATGTTTCCTTATTTTCATGTAGTTGTCATGTCATGAATTTCTTTAGAGATTTGATCATCATATTCCCAAGTACACAAATGATCTAATGACAAACATATAAGAAACTCTTCAATTTCTAGCTCTATTATCTACTCCTCGTCAAACATTATCCATGAAACATTTATCTTGTCTTATTTCTTATAAGGAATAGGAAAAACTTATAAGTCCTCCTCTTGTAGGATCTATTCATGTATCATTTTTTTTTCAACTTCTTCATGAGGTGCAGATTCACCCCTAGTGATGACTCTGAACTTTGAACAAGGATTTCAGAAAATACATATGGCAACACATCCTCCTTTTCTCAATAAAATCTTGAGCATTCTTAATTTCTTCTGGCTATTCTAGAGGTACTTCTCATGAATGGAGTAGTATACAATGGTTTTTACAACACCCAAAAACATACTCTAGAATCTCTTTCTTTATTCATGCACCCTAAACTATCATGACTTTTGAACTCAGGGATATAGAAACTCACCAAAATTTATTATGGTGAAGGTGTGAGGCTCTTACACTATGGGGAACTTCGTATGAGATCGTCTTGTTTATATTTTCATGAATTCATCCTAAATGCATTTCCTAGACCAATGTAAACTAGATATTCATAATTATTTTAGTGTCTCCCTAGAAATGACACCAAAAATGACAACACTAAAATATGTCATTTAGAAAGGACAATTATCTTGAGGATTCATTTAATTATCAACCTGGAGTTTGTTTTAAACTTATGAGACACGGGTGTTATCTGCACAGAATTAGGAACTTATAGATTGACTAGTTTATGATGATATTATATGAATGTCTATTTATTAAAATAATAAATTTCAAATCAAAAACAAAAATAAAAGAATTACTTTGATTGTCTCGGTCTAACTATTGGTTTCCCTATTCATCAATTTCAAAGGTTCCCAACAATGCTCTGGAAGTGAGTGTTGTTGGGAAAAATAACCTACGGACTAGAAAACTAGGGTCAGACTTGCATGCAGATTTTGACTGAAAATAAATTACTTTTTACCTACAACCCGAGACTTGAACCCCTCTTTCACAGTACATGCATGGAAAAAGACTACTAACCTTATTACCGATGTTCAATGTAGATCCTCGGTTGCGCTTTGACCACTTGCTTGCGCTTCTCCTTCCACAGATGACCTGCAATCAAGACAAATAACAACTATGCATGCATGCTACTTCTCTACTCAAGGGTTAGAAATCTAGCATAAATTAACCAAACCATAGACAATTCATGCAATGGAACGGGAAAAGTATTCTTTTTATTAATGAAAACAAATCAACTTACAATCAAAGCTGAGACCGGCCACCGCGCCTTGAACCTGATCCTGGGCTCCTCTTCTTCCGTCCTCCAACTGCTTTGCATTAAATCTCCTTTGGCATGAGGAAAGGCTAAAGGGTTGGGACAATGGATTACGTAAATGGGCAGAGTTTCTTCGCTATATTTTTTCCTCCTCTAAATGGTACCCCTACCCCTTCTTTTATAGGCTAGAAGGAGCTAGGGTTTTGGACGAACCCTCGACCATGCATGGCCGGGAGTTTCAGTTAACTGACCCATATATTTTTGTTCCGTCGGTAAATTTCCTTTTTTCATGCTTTGTTAGGTACACGCGGGCTGTAGTGAGTCAGCCAGCGTACACACGTGTGCAGTAATGGGTTAGGGCGCATGGGCCTTGACACAAGAGGATTTTCAAAGAGTTGCTCAGCAAAGTTTTGGCAAAGAAGGGATATGAGTTGGCCTGATGCTAGGTAAACATGTGTGGTGCAATTTAGGGTTATAACAGATGCCCCCTAATGTGTGAGGTCAGAAGAGCATCTGATGGCCGAAATACATTACCAATTTTTACTGATGTGCCGAACGATTGAGCCCAAGGATCAAGAACCGAGAGGTGTCGTCTACAAAATAACAAATGTCTCACCGAGGCGGGCATACCCATGCTCTGGATAAAATAGAACCATGGATACCAATCAAATACACTGTAGATCCATTTCAAATAATGATAAAGAGTAGCCGCGAATAATACACAACAGAGCTACATCTCGAAATCAGAAAGATATACATATAGAGTACCCATCTTCCAGAAGCTGATTTGGCCTGATGGCTATACTTCAGAGCTCGAGCAACAACTTCAAAATCTTCTAAAACTTGGGTAGGAGTGTAATATGAGTGTACGACTACACTACCCAGAGGTCTTCGACGATTTGTCAGTTATGGACTTGATAATCTTGATGATCGGACTGAAGGCTTCAGTGATTTCGAACAAGGACTTGATTGGACATTCAGGATGGTCGGGTATGCGGACAAGAGACATATTGCAAAGGGGTTGACTCAGGCTTAGTGACAAACTTCCCTTGGACAATAGCACGACAAGTGATAAGACTCAGGTAGCATATCTGTTAATCATAAGTCTACGAAGCAGGAGGCAACACAAACTCTCCATATGTTTGGAAGAGTAACCAAACGGTGGAGGACACAAATCTATATAGCGAGAAAAACGTCCTAAGGTCATACTACATCCCATAGTATGATGATCAAATGGACAGATGTGCTTTATCCAAGAGTGACTCATTATGCTGCCAATAAAGAAAATACTTTTCCTATCCTCCTTTTTGGGGTATATTTGATTTTTTTGTTCTTTTTGATAATTGTTGAAAAATAATAAATGGATATTACGTTACAATGGAGGAACGAGTACTGCAAACATACAAGCTCAAGGAACAAGGACAAGACTGATGTTCTGGTAAACTGATACTTGGGAAAAATCCTCCGGCGGCCAAAGGTGTTAAGACGCAGAAGAAAACTGTCACAAGGCTAGTGGATAAGGTATGGAAATACGGTTGATAGAACACACGATGGTAACATCCTTCGATGTAAGTTTAACGAGCCCAGAGAAGGTAAGCTCGGTGGTTTTTCATATTTAGAGAGTCTGAAAAAGCATAAAAGGAGACTCTGCTGGGGTACCTTTTTCGACAATATTCTAGTCGATTTGAAAAAGGGATAAACTAGCACTGATTAGATGTCAATTCAAAACCATTTTAACGAGTGTGACAAGGACAAGATCACTCGGCTATTTTTTCACTTTTAAGGAGTCTGAAAAAAAATTAACTATGGACTCTGTCAAGGATATTCTTCTGGACCAATTTAACGAGTGTGAAAGAATAAGGTCACTCGGCGATCTTTTCAATTTTAGGGAGTTTGAAAAGAGCTTAACTATGGACTCTGTGGGGGTTTCTTTTTCGTAAATTTAGTCCCTCAGGTTTGAAAAAGGAATAAAATTATATCTGAGAATACTCTTCTAAAGAATGAGAATTCAATAGAGTATACCTTTATTCGTACAATTGACCACCCGGACCGAAAAAGGGGTAAACTACCGCCGGACAGACGTGACTTCAAATTTCAGTTTAATGAGCGTGAAAGGCCACAAGATCGCTCGACAATCTTTTCATTTTTAGAGGGTCTGAAAAGGGCTTAAAAGGAGACCCGTTATTTTTTGGGAGTCTTGAGGGTAAGACAAAGAGTGAAAAAGACTCATGCAAATGAGGCTCAAACTCATATTCAGGAAAGACTATACGGACTCCTGAGCCTACAGTGTTTTTAGAAATGGCATGGACACCATAATGCAACCATGACCTACCTAGGGCATCCATGTTCTGGTAAGATCTGCCACCAAGTCGCGACACTTCTAGAGCAGATATGATGGTTCTGTGTCACAACCTGATGGGATCGATCCTATATCATAAGAAAAAGGAAACGAGATGCAAAAGTTGGAGTGGTACCCTAACCTATATGCTCAAGTTGATTTTTGAATTTTTTTTTTTATGGACCGTCAATATTTTTTCGAAACTCAAAAAAAACTGTCCCAATACCTGATCAATTCCCTCCCATATAAATCCTGGATCACTCTAAATGGTTTTTGGTATAAAGAAACTAATAAGGGGGGGGAAAAAAGTGACAAAAAGAGGCCAAAAAGTCTATAAATAGAAGCTGGCAGCTCATTATCGCCATTGCTGATTTGGAAATTGACTCTGGAGCCAAAAGACCCCCTTTGCCAAAGATAGTGATTCCGGGAGCTACAGTGGACGAAATGAACTTCTGCTTGGACCAAGTAAGTACAAAATCCCTTATCTAGCCATTCAATATTTCATTTTAGTCATTTAGTTGGTTTTTTGGGTGGGCGTTGACCTTAAAAAGGTCGGCACTAGGTACACGCAGGCAGAGTGAAGTCTGCCCGCGTGTACATACGACTGTCACCTCTACAGACCACGTGTACCCCCCTTTTTTGATGAAAAAGTAAAAAAATAAGTATTGACCATCCTTTACCTTGTTGTATTGGCATGATGTATGTCCAGTGGAGGGAGAGGGAGCATGCGGCAATCAGTGAGTTGGTTGCTACAGATCCGAATGTTGTGGCCATATTAATGCAATGCGGTTTACTCAAATTATTCCTATGTCCATTTATACATGCACAACCAAGGCTACTGAATGCCTTGATTGATTACTGGCATCCTGATGCAGAGGCATTTATGCTAGAGGGTCAATCATTGGTTCCCACCATCGAGGATATTTACTTTCTGTCTGGCCTCTCAAGGAGAGGGGAACCAGTCAACTTCCAGACTTTTCCTGCGGGGCCGAGCAAGATCTCGAAGTTGATAGCTGAGCAATGTGAGGCTGGGACTGAACGTGCGGGATCCCAGGTACCCATTAGCAATATTACCAACTTAGCGCTACAAACTATCTTATTACTGATTGGGCGGATTACCGACTCATCAGTCGTGCATCAGGCTTCGCATGCACAGATGAACTGTGTTGTCTAGTGCATGAATGCATAAATTTTTTATTGGAGTAGCACACTGCTTGAGTGTATGAAGAGGCAATTGACAGATTTTCGACAGTGGACACAGAGGAACTTCAGGTTCCGGACCATCTTGTGCTCGTTCTTTTTTAAGAGAGTTTCGAGTTTCAGTCCTCAGGTTGTAGTATGAGGACATCTTGCCTCTTTCCCTATAGTGTGTAGATGGGCAGTGTTACTGCCGCGACAGGGTGGTGGAAGGACCGTTGAGTCCTTCGATGATGACTTGTTTGATTGGCTATCACGACAGATCCCTATTATTGAGGACTACCCGTATACAGGGATATATTTCTCTAGAGATCCAGAGATACCCGTGCCTCCTGGTGAGCAGCGAGGGGAGATGGGTAAGTCTCCACTTTTGTAGGTTTTTTTTTTGTTTGCATATGTAGTTTTTATGTCTTTTTGTTATATATATCATTTTTTGTATTCCAAAGTATTTGAGGGGTAAACGTTTGTTGCATGTAGATGTGGGACCCGTGCGACCTGCCGACTATGCACGGAACAAGCGTTGTCCACGGCCAGAAGCCGCGGCTGCAGCCACTGGGGGAGAAACAATAGTAGGGAACCTCCCAGCCGGAGAGGCTGAGAGGGTCCTTAGACGAGTTGAGTTGAACCTTACTGCGCTCACTCGCACAGTCCCGATGACAGATATAGAGGACCTGCTGCCATCCATGCAGCCTCATGTTGTGGGGGCACCTTTGACATGGGTCCGATTGTTTAGGAATTTAGCCCGTGCTGTAGATGATTATAATAGGGCCCATAGGCCCTGAACAGAATTTAGACTTTTTATGTGCCACGAGCACCTATTTGTATATATTTTTTGAGGGCATAAGCCCGGTGACTCGTTACTATTCCCATTTTTGAGGCGCTTGCGTCCATCTATGTACTCTAGTTATTTTATGATGTTTATATATGGTTTTTATCTTTTTTATGTCTTATGGATTATGTGTGCAAAAATGTATTTACATGTTTATGTCCATGTTCTTTTTATATGTGGGCAAGATGCCAATCTAAAATTTGATTAGCTAGAGTATCTGTAATTTGGTTTAATCTTCTAGGAACATGAAAATATGTAATATAATCAAAGTTTCATTCTAAGAGACGTACCCTAAGGAATCATCGATGTAAACTTGGATCATGAACCCGATATACTCTGTTTAGCTGCGACACAACCAGTTGAGCGTCGAGATAGACCCAGAGATGAGAAATACCCAATGACTGTTAGGATATTTAGACACTTAGGAGTTAGTTAAGATCTACTTGGTCTAATATGTCGTTAGGTAAAAGTGTGTTTCTTTAGTATGCATTAGTATGCATTTGTAGTTAGGAAATCCGACGGTCACGATATGTTCCCGAC
>ML831009.1:42086-55229 GCA_009831015.1 Picea engelmannii | reverse complement strand
AGGCATTTATGAATGGATAAGGTGTTTGGTGGGGAGTCAAGGTGCGAGGGCGGTGAAGGAGGCATAAGGGAGGGAGAAGGACCATGGAGGGAGGATTCATTTTTTTGGGAGAGATGGATATTCAGGCATTCTACGGGAGAGGATATTTTGGGAGCTTTGAGACAGAGTTACAACAGTGGGTTTTACAGTGCACCAGGGCTGAGGGGTTTTGGGCTCGGAGGGCCAGGATATCCGTAGATATCCTGGAGCTAGGTCGTTTTCCTAGTTGGCAGGGTGGACAATGGTTTTGGGCATTTTTTTTTGTGTTGCAACAGTAGCAGGTAGCAGGAGAGCAGCAGGAGCTGGCAACAAAAAAATAGCATCAGATTCAGGTACCCTGTTGAATTATGCATTTATTTATTCTGCTATGAATTCGTTATTTGATGAATCTAAACTGTTTAAGTTGCTGGTATGAAGATCGATATTACGTTGAATAAATATTGTATTATGATGTTAGGAAATAATTGCTCGTGAAGATAACAATGTTAGATATATGTTTTTTAGGCACTACAAAGTTGCAGTGGGTGTGTTGTAGGTTGTATCCATTCATTTGTTGGATAATAATAAAGGAAGGATTGACAATTTATCTAGTAGATGCAGCCCATATTGGCTGAACCATGTATATCTGTGTATCTATTGTATTGTGTATCTTCTACATTTTATTCTGCATCTATTTTATTTTATTTCTCTGCAATCCTCTTTTTCTAACAAATATTTCATTGCTTTTGTCTAAAAGGTTGCACCCCTTTCTTTAGAGGAATGGTATGTTGGATACGATATCCTTTATAATACATCAAATAATTATATGACCAGAAAAAAACATCATTATACTCACGAATGAGATTCACAGTATCGCTTCTTTCATCATGAGTAGTATTATTTCCTTTTTTCATTATCCTAGGGTTATATTCTACACCAATATTAATCTTAATGGCATCTTCAGATTGATCAACAATGGGTTTCCCTTTGCACATATTATGTCTATAAAAAAATATTTCTATCGGAACTAGTCCTTTCAGGATTGAGTTGTTTGGGAAGCATTCAATTTCCAACTCTTGACTTTCATTTTACCAATTGACTTGGTTTTCTGATAATTCATTCAAACTATGCAAAAAACAAAGAATTTGGGCATCATCGTTAAAAACTTGTCAATGTTCAAGGTTGTTAAGAATGGATGGTATAAAAAATACTTCCATTTACATTCATCATGTACCATTTATCGTCATGGTTTCAAATTGGATGTTGCTAATGCCAATGCATCAACACCAATGTTTTTCTCTCTTTGAACTAATTTAATTGTAAATGCAACAAAGAGTTCTATGGTGTCTAATATTGCATTTATATATATTCTTAATCTTTCATTCCTAGCAGCAAACACCTTTTTTTTATTTGTAAGACAATACAGTCACAATCCCCAATTACCTTTAGACACTTAATATTCATATCTATGGATAAATCTAATCCCAAACACATGGATTCATATTAGGCAATGTTATTGGTACAATCAAAGTTGAGTCTATAAGAGAAGAGTGTGAGGATAGATTTAGGAGAAACAAAGACAATCCTAGCAACAACTCCTATCCTAGAATGGGCACCATCAAAATACATAGTCCAAATACCATCATGGCCCTCTTCCTCTTATAGTACTTTGAATTTTCCAAAACACACAAGTTACCAAATCCTTCATCCACACACATTAACTCATTCATAGGGTCTTTAGAATCTTCTACTTGTTATCTCACGATGGGATTTCTATAAAGAGTGACAAAGTTTCCTTCACAAGTTGGGATGGTTGCATAAGATAGATCCATTTGAATGCTCCCCACCAAAGTTGCAACCCATTTTCTAGACAATAAGATCCCCTAAGAATTAAGCACATATATGACTACAACATCCATTAAGAGAAAGATATTTGAATATGTAACTATAAGAACATTCAAATCCTTAATTAGACCACACACCTTGATTTCTCTTGAGTCAATACCACATACATTCTTATATGGTCTTGTGGTTTTCAAACCTAATTGGTTCATGACCTTTAAATACATCGCATTGGTGGAAGCCCCATAATGTAAAATATGATTAGGAAGAAGGAGGTGTTGAGCACTCAACAAACCCTCAAAATTTCATAAAATTTTGGGGTACCACTTTCTTTAATTTGGTCCACATGTGTGATTTTGCATGACCATGATCAATTTTGGGGTTTTTTATTTTGGTTTGATTGTCTTAAACAGGTCTCAAGACTAGCATGAGTTGTCAATGGAACGTGGGGAGGGATCAATAGTATAAACACTTGAAAAAGTAGGGTTTTTGACACTTGCATTTTTTTAAACCATCAATTTTCCTGTTGAAATCATTTTTCCCCGATATCTGACAGACACCTCTTAAGATTTTCGACGTCGATGAACATTGGGTGTCGATCATGTTGGCATACACGTGCACCATATGAGACATTATTCCCTTTGGAATGTCTATGCCAATAAACATTGGGTGTCAACTATGTTAATGAACAAATGCACAATGATAAAAAGTGAGTTAAGGCATTTGTCGATGTCGATGCTACATGAGCCGTTAGCGCCCAATGATGCACCTCAAAAAATCCACTGAGAACGAGTCCAACACCGACGACAACGAATGAACTCCCCTCAAGATCCTAACTATCTGATCGACTTAAGGAGCCATCTCAACCATTGATGTTTAAGATAAAGATTCACCATGGGACATCATGACATAGGGTCACATAGGTATAGGGACATGTCACATTGTTTCAATTTTTTCCACATGGATACTATATCGCCACTATGTCAGCCACATCGACATTAACACATCATCACCACCAAATCCAATGCTCTGACACATCACTCGAGTAAGCCACGTCACTAGGCCCAGTTGAAAGGTTCCATGTCACCTCAAACATTTCACATTGGCCATCAAGAAACTAATGGAGATGACATCAGCTAAGAGAAAGAAAGGGGAATCACCAACACCAATGTCACTTCGGTCGTCAATGAGTTCACAAGTACAATTATGATAGGGCCCATGAGTTTCAAATCACAGGTCATCGGTAGCTCACTGAAATCAGTAATCCAAGGTCATGAACTGCATTGTAATGCATACACTTGCAACTCGTTGATCATCAAAATTTAGTCGGCGTCGACAAACCTTAACCCTAGACCAGTCATTTCTAAATGCTGACACACTCACCAATGATTGGTTAACAACATGATTTTCTACATCATGGGTTATCCATGTAACACACCTTTTGTGATTTTTGACCTATCCCAATTTTCCACGTCATCTGGGAGGAACCTTTGAACTTCAAGTAACATAGCGAGTATCCCCACATCTTACCTCAAAAAAAAAAATCAATGAGAAATTTACGCAAACATGTGACTCCTCCACATCGGGATCAACACTTAAACACATAATGACTCACATTTAAATCATAGCACATGAGCTTTCCCTGATCCTTGATCTTTTCAATCATGCATGCCAACCCATCATGGTTTGAAATCACTGATGAGCCAAGTTAATGTCCATTCACATATTTCATTAACTCCAAATTATGATGTTGACGATGTAATTAATCCCTGAAGCTCCATGGAGATTTTCATTGTACTTGGTCATGGTAAATATATATGGGACCCATGAAAAATAAACTATTTGAATTTGATATGGTATGAGTATCTTGTTATTGTTTTCATAGAGCACTCGAGACCGTCTGCTATGAAATATTCTCAAGTAACCAAGTGTTTCGCTTGAAGTGAATTGTTGTCATGTTTTCTGTAAATATTGGTGTTGGTAAGTGTTGAACCATGAAACTCTATCTTTCACATGTATTTGGTTCTAATGAGAAATATTTTCATTTGGTGTTGCATAACATACATAAAATTGAATTTAGTGTTTTCTTTTTGCAAGAAACATGACTCCTCGAAGACCAATGACTCGACAATCACCTAAGACACCAAAGGGGAAGAAGACCATGGCTAGAGAAGCTTCAAGTCCCACAGTTTCTAGAGAACTGGAGTTCACACCCAACATAGATCTTGTAATCAATATGTCACAGAATAAGCCACCAAATTCACCTACAGAGATACAGATACAAACACCATAACTAAGGTACCTATGCCCACCTGGCTCGAACTTTACAATAAAATTCATCATGATGACTTTCCTAAATTCACCCCTCACAACAACCCAAAAGTAAGAGTCTTAGATGACCAATTTTTTCATAACATTAAGCTATTATCTCTATACATGGTAGCTTCTAGGACCCCGGTTCTTCCATGCATAGAAACCTTAGGATCGATAATTAATCACACCTAGGCTAACAAGTGAGTAATTAATTATGTGAATGACCAATGTATTGGTGTTTTCTTGTCCATGGAGGTCAACAAGTATTATAAACTTAGGGGACCCAAATTTTGGCTCAACACTAACTTCGTGGTTAAGTTTTATGAATAGTATAACACCAATCAACTTTTGGCATACTGGTGGAAGGAACACAAAAAAATTGTGAACAGAGCAAATGGATGGTACAACACTATAAATCTTAGAGAACCATATATATTCCTCATGGACCTAATATTCTGACTATACATGGAGAAGGATTGTACTAAGTTCTCGGAAGCCTAGATTCCCCTAGCCTACACAATGGTTATATCTGGAAGTGTCTTCAATTGGGGCGCTATAATCTTTAAACAATTGAGCATTAGGGTTGAGAAAGCACAAAAACCAAAAGCAGGATAAATCCCTTGCTTCTTTATGACTTCATACTTATTAGATGAAATTTGCACCAGAAATGTATTTTTAGGGTTGGGGTTAAGTTGGAATGTCTCGGAATTAGTTTTCCATGTTTATTTCAATGTCTTATGGGAAAATAGGTATAAAAATTCTTATGTTGCAATCTGTGATAATTTTTTTGCTAGGGTCTATTTCATAATATGCAAACAGAATTGTCCAAGGTTCTCTGAAGCAGCGAGAAAATTCATATTCAGGATAAGGCATTGGTATTTAGAAGAAAAGAGTACCTATCTCAGAGTTTTCGGAGCCACCAGAGCCCCACACCTACTGTCACCACATGTACTAGATAGGATGGTGCTGGGTGAAATTTGTTACTAGAACATTTTGCAAGGTTTCAATGCTTCCTTGTTGAAAGATAAGAAAAGAGCATTCATCCCATATGGCTTCTATGTGGGTTACCACTTGGTGAAAGATACTACACAAGCCTTACAAGAAGCCCAAAATCAAGTGGAGTATAGGTTCTACACTGGCAGGTACAAGAAACATGACACAAAAGGCCTATTTGTTGTACACATTGGTCAAGTGGTATCTCACTGGTTGTATGCACATGCCACCTTTGAAGATGATATCTTCACAAAGAATGACTTAGATTGGGAAGAATTATTATAGAGAAAAGAAAATCCAGACCTCACTCATTTCAAAGATATGTCAGGAGATGAAAAATTAGAGTGGTTGGAATAGACAATAGGAGTTGTTGTGCAAGCACTAAATGAGAATGCAAGGAAAGTGGTAAGGGGGGTCGAAGCACAAAGGCTCTTGGAGGAGGCTGAGAGAATGTTCTGAGAGCACATGAAAATTCCCACTCTTCGAGAATTAGGACAACCTATAGTGACTCCTATAGACATGAGAATGATAGGAGAAGATAAAATTCTTGCAAGAGAAACTTCGCCTATAGGGGGCAATGAACAACCTGATGAAAGACAAGAATAGGTAGAACAAACAGGTTCTGGACCAGAAATTGAGACTTTGACAATGACAGCAGACCCAGGAATACTTGCACCAGTAAACCGTAACCTCATCACCACATATGATGATGAAAGTGAGGATTTGGATAGCATAACAGTCCCCATTATTGATGAATCTCGCATAGATATATTAGACACCGATCTATTCCAAAGACTGCAACCCTCAAATATGGGGACAAATATAAATACAACGGAAAGAATTATTACCTCCTCAGGGTATTATTCATAGCCTCAGATTGAAGGAAGAGGTGTTCAAGAGAATGAAGAAGAAGATATGGACACAGAAAATGCCACCTCGGTGGGGGAAAGGAAAGAGATGGGACATAGACCAAGGGGAAGCTCTAGAAAATAAAGATGAAAGTAATGAGAAGGGATCCATCCCAAAGGAAGAGACCTGAGATAAAGGATAAAGTGAAGAAATTTTATGTATGGAAGGGAAAAATGTAGGTGACACGCCCAAGAGCCAAGGACATGACGGTCAGAATGATGACAAATAATCTAAAGGAGCCACAACAAGGGCACCAAACCCCTCTTCACGAAAATAATTGACAACAACCTTGCTAGAAACATCAAAGAATGTGACTGAGGTCATCTCTAACCCCATGGAGGTAGGGGAGGTCCTCCGAGATGAAGAGACTAGATTCACAAACAGTCTTGGACAACCTTATGGAGTTACAGGTCAGAAGCACACATCAAGAAAATATGGGGAAATCATTAGAAATCAAGTACCAGCAACCAACCAAGGTAAGGAACTGACCTTTGAACGCTTTCATACTCCTAGTAGTTTGAGTAGTTCTATCTTGTGGGGGGATCAACCAATTCTGGAACCTGTAGACGAAGTGGTCGATGTCTAAGAAATTGCTTATGAAAGAAAAATTCAAGTGGTGGTAAGAAGGATCGACAAGAAGAGGAGGCTTACTATGGATAGTGTTGTGATGATTTCCATGGAGGAAACCCTATTGGATGCTAAGAAATCTAGGGTAAGCAATTTATTAGGAGCAGTAATGGCTATATCCAGTGCCACCATTGATAGGGTAAGAAAAGATGAGCGAGAAGCTGATTCTATGGGAGAAGAATTTGTGAAGCTTAGAAATCAAGTTGAATACTATCATGACACCAATCAGGGGGTCAAGTTCATAAGTATTGAGCTTAACGAGATTTATAGTCAATTCAAATTGGAAAGGTATGTTTTCATCATGAAAATCCTGGGCAGGTTCCAAACAGGAGAAAAGTATTGGACGCAGATGGTGGTAGAACCTCAGCAAAAAATGCAAGATAGATTGGAGGAGTGTTTTAAGAACTGGAGAAACATAAACAAAAGAATGAGTGACATTCATCTCTCTAAGTTTGGCATGCCCAATGACTTGTTGACCAAAATTTGTTCATCTATATTTTTCCTCTCTTGGATTCATAAAAGCCTTGATATAAAAAGATTGAACTTTTATAAGTTCACTCTACAACCCTCATTTTCAGCGTCATCATGCACTTTTCGGATCATAAATTTGTTTCTGCATGCCAAAGTTATTCAAGATCTGGTCTAACGTTTCGAAGGAGAGATTATGAAGAATTTTTGTAAGTATCATGTTCTCATCTCCATTTTCTAATTGTGAAGTACTCTCATCACTTATCTCCCTCACCTTCCATCTCCACGCTTAACCATTTTTCTCTTTTCACCACTCTTCTCCATATGCTCCACTAGTCTCTACACTTAGAAATTTTTGGCACTCTTCCTTCATCTCCTCATTGAGTTTGCGGGTTTGTCGGTTTGTGGGCCTTCATCCCCATCCATTTTCTTATGTCACTATTTTGACTGAACACCCTATTGTATTATACTTGGCCTTTTTTTAAACTTCGTGGGTTCGTGGAGTCAAGATTTCATCCTCCAAATTCTGTGATCTCCACTTTGCACCCAAAATTTTGTGATCCTCATTTTAACTATCAGATTTGTCATGGGTCTTGAGTCCCTAAAACATTTTATTTCTTCTACATGAAAGAACAACTGACCGTTTCTCTAAACTTGACTTATTTTTTATCATCCACAACTGCGGGCTGGCGAGTTCATAAAAAACTTCATATTCAAAACTACTCTCATTTGTCCCCGTCATTCTTGTGCTTTTTCCAATATGCATTGAATGTTTTTTTAATGCTAACAACTAATTGTGCAGGATTCGAAAATATTTTCATTAATGGTGAAAGACTCGAGGATATTATTCATTAAATTACATTAATTTTCCATTTTCCAAAGGATTATATTATTGTCGTCTCTCTAAAAGGATTTATTTCAAGTTATTATTCAGCTAAAGAATACTCCTGTCAACCTAAATAGAAGAATCTAGACAACAATTCTGTGGAGATACTTTGAATATTTTTGGTTGTGAATACCAGAACTTTCAGTGATCCAGAGTATATTCATATTACTCATCTCCTCCTTCACAAAAAGACGTAATCTGGACATTCAGAATTTCTTGCGCAGGGTGTGTTCTCAAGGTATTCGACTGCAAATAACTTGTTGCATGGTGCGTTGAGAAGTACCTATTGAGCCAAATAATTATACAACTCCAAGATCGTTCCCCCATTTCCCTTTCACCATAAATTTTTCGCAATATGTTGAAGATCCTAGAGCCAACACTTACCTTCAAAAGAGAATAATTGTTCAAGAGACTCACGAAGATAGACCTATCAGGAGGTACTAACGAAGTATGAGACCCTAAATTAATTCTCAACTCAATGCTTCTAACAAAGAAAAAATTTCATGAACAAGTTGATATATTTAAAGGGTTATCAGCTGAAATTTTTTATGGCATACTCGAATATAATGAAGATGAAATAGACAATTGGCTAGTTGATTATTCCGTGAAAAATAAATATATTGAGGAAGCAGTACATGGTATTTCTTGACTTAAGAGACTTGGAAGGTGAGTTATTCAACATTAAAATCAAGCATGAAATAAATGTGACACCAATGAAATGTTGTATTGAAGATTGGTTCAGCAAGGAAATCAACAAATTAACCAAAGAAGGGAAAGAAACAGTTGAGACGGTTCATGTAACCATCAATGAAGACAATAAAAGGACAACAGAAAGTAAGTGAAGAATTGAGAGACCATCATAGTAAGTTTATGTTGAGCATATCTTTTTTCCTTTATCGGTTTTTCATCCAGTTACTCTGCTTCTTTGACTAGAAATTTTTAACCGAAATTTGATAACTTATTCCTGTCTTCTTTCCAGGTCTTGTTACTCTGTCATTGCCCACCATCCTCCTTCTACAAATTACTTATTGTTCATATTTTCTTTGTGGTCTGCGGGAGCCCTAATCCCATTCCTGGGGACAAACACATTTAAATTTAAAGGCTTTGTAACAAACTATATATTTTTCAGAAATCCCAAGAGAACTATTTCGAGATCAGTTTTGACTGTACTTTGTAACTCTGAGTTTTGAGTATAAATTATTTGAGATTGATCTATCGTTATCTTTGTTTGAGCTCCCTGTGTTTTTACGCTATTAAAGTTCTCTTGTGCATGCAGACCATCTTCTTTTATTTTATGTGATAAAAAATCTTTAGCTTAACTATGATGGATGTGACGAAATATTGTCTATCTTTTTCAAGTGTATGAAGTGTGTGGTTCCTAGTCATTTCTTAGGAACTCTCTTTAAAAAACAAAAAAAATTCCTTCTTGTTATTTTTTCTTGCAACCTTTATGTTTCTTTGATTATCACGACGAACTTCTGCAAAGTCCTATATCCTAAAAATCTAGAGTTCCAAGAAAATATTAAAACAAAGAGGAGTACCACCTCTACAAAAATGCAGGGGTATTTGTATCCCCGTGAGGTTGTCGTTTCGTTCCTAACGGATTCAAGTGTCAACATGAATTCACCAACTTAAATGACATAGTCAAGCATTTCGTGGAACTCGATAAAATATTTGAAGTTGACGTACTAAAACTCAAAACACCAAAAAATGGACAATTTAAAAGACTCGTCGATGTGCCGATGGGAGCATCATGGGTTCTACGATGTTTAAGTTTTAAGTTAGACCAATTCAAAAATCGGGTCATGGAAATGAAGGACGAACTCAGTGCACCAATGGAGCATCTCTGGTTTCCATACTTGCATACCTACGAAGATATTTTCTCTCAATGGTATGAGTATGACAGATCAAATCCTATAATATAACTAGAGATCACCATTAGTTCACATGTGGATGAGTCCACTCTATATTTTGTTTACTTTACTTTAAGTAGTTGTTGAAACTTTTGCATGAAACTATTTTTTATATAAATAAAGACATCAACCTCGTTTTGAAGGGTCAATGGTGGTTGGAAGAATGTAAGGATTGAACAAAGAATTATTTTGGAGTTTAATATCGAAGCTCATACAGAGCCAAACACAAATTTATGCCAAGCTCGAGGATTAACTAGATCTGTGGATTGCTCCGCGAAATGTTTTTTCTACTACAGGTCCTTTAGTAAGATTGTGATTATGTTAATTTATCTTGAATGATTATGGTTTCTAAATGGATGTTGGTTTAAATTCGATGGTATCATTTTTGTATTAAATAAAGATTAAATACAAAACTAATTTTAGTATTCATTTTACATGTTAATTGTGTTCAACTATTTCTCTCTTTTCCCTCTTCAAGTAATATTTTCCAGTTGATTGATGATAGTATTATCTTCTAATATTGATTAGATGCATATATTGTTTGACATACCGATTGGAAAAAAGGTTATCCCATGTCTGGTTTTCTTCTATTTTATTCATTTAAGTTATTTCATGTTTACATGATAAAGAATGATTTTCTCAAAAAGAGATATATTGTTAGCTAGTGAACTTTCCAAAACAACATTTAAAGCCCATCGAAACTTGTTGGATTATCAATCCGGAGAATCATGCTACTTTAAACAGAGAAGAGTCTAATTGGGCCTCATCTATGGGTGTGATTATTATTGTTGAGTTAAAGGGAATTTAGATTTCTCAACAGGAGGTTATTCACTATCAAGGTGAGGAAGAAAGGTGCATTGTATCCATTATTTTTATCACCATCTATGGTTTGCAATACAACATGATGGTCCTCGGGTTCCACTTCAACACTCGAGAATTTTCTTACCTTATCCATTTGTGAGGCAATATTGATTAATTATGTGAGAAGAACATGAACAATGACCTTAGCTAATAATTTTTTCACATCGAAATTCAAGTGCACAACATCATTCTTATGTGATGTTGATGGAGGAGTGGGATTGGTATCCACAGGTAAAGGGTATCTAGTCCACTTCCTTACAGGTGGTCCAGATTCATTGTGTTTTGAAGCTTCAGGTGCTTTATTTATTCTAGTGTATTACAATATTTCTCTTTCTTGTGCTTATTCCTAGACTCTTCACTCACAAGGTTCATCATTTTCAACCTACCTATCCTAGTGGCATCATGATTTATTAGTTTCATTTCCCCCTAGTGATACTATAAGTCTCCCTGGGTAAGGTATAGATAGGGTCAAAATATTCAACCAAATTCATGTGTTCATAACTGTTAGGATCTTCATTTTGTTCATACTCTTGGTTTAGAGGGAAATCTCATTCCTTGTGTGACTCATTGCAAGGAAAACACCAAGGGATTCAACAAATTTGGACTTATGTAGTGGATTTAGAATTTAGAACTTTAGTGATATTGGCTCTTTTTTCAAAAAGAGAGTAAAAACGTGCTTAACTCTCTAATTTGAATGTATATATTCACCATTTTTTGTTACAATAACATTATTATAAGCTATACAAAATCAAATTTACATAAAATTAAAGCAAATCTTCCATTAAAACTTGGATTCCTTACATTTTTTTTTATATTATTATTATTTATATTTTCATAGTAAAATCTAAGTTCATAGATGTTTACTTCATAAATAATAGATTGTGTGAGCTTTCTATTTACTCATTTATTAGAAGTTTAAATTTGTATTTATATCTTTTAATTACTTTTTTAAACTTACTTTATTTAAAAACAATAAGAGTGGACCCAAGCAATCGATGGGAAGAAAAGTTAGATAAATGTATTATAGGCATTCATGCAACTTTATCTATTAGAGAATTGAATATTATGAAGAACTATCCCATGAATGAAAAGGTACATAACAAATATTTCATTAAATTTGGAATTATGCGGTGGATTTAGAATTTAGAACTTTAGTGAGATTGACGTTTTTTTCAAAACGAGAGAGTAAAAAATTGTTTAATTCACTAATTTGAATGTATATATTCACCATGTTTTGTTATAATAACATTATTATGAGCTATATACAATCAAATTTACACAAAGTTGAAGTAAATCTTTCACTAAAACTTGGATTCCTTACATTATTTATATTTTCATATTAAAAGTTAAGTTCATCAATGTTTACTTCATGAATAACCAATTGTGTGATAAATTTATTATCTATAAAGTTATTTAATGACATTAATATTGTGTTTGTTATTATTATTAACGATTTTAAGAATTTGACATAGTAACTACTATGTCTACGTTGAGTTAATATACTAGTAGAAGGTTGGCACCATTTTAGAGTGACTTGTGAAGTTATGTAATGACATAATATCATGTTTGTTACTATAACAATTTTAATTATTAACAGAGTAACTATCGTGTCTATATTGATTATATTTTATTATTGGAGGTTAGCACCATTTTAGAGTCCACAAGAGAAAATATTTTATAAGGCTTACAATATTTTATAAGAGTAAGTCTTAGTGTGTCATTTAATGATCAAAAATCAATTATGAATTAGAATAGTAACTGAGTAGGATGTTTTGTTTTCTTTCAAATACAAGAGAGAAAACCCACTCTAGTTATTGCAAGTGTCCAATATTTATTCATAAAGTGTTTGAACATATTATATTGAGAAGAATACCAATTAGCTACTCCAATGTATTTTTAATAGACCAAGTCTATAAGATATTGCTTTTAATTGCATTATTAATCTTGATTATCCAAATTTGATGGAGTGAGAAGTGTGCGACATTAGAAATCAATGAATTAGAATAGAAATAGAGAAGTCAAATTTATTTTTTTTATTTTCCAGATACAAAAGGAAGAGGTAAAATCCAATCTAGTTATTGCATGTGTTTTATACCTTTAGTGAAATTGAGTTTTTTGAAAATGAGAAAATAAAAAATTGTTTAATTCACTATTTTTTATATATGAATTTTACCTCTTCCTTTTGTATCTGGAAAATAAAAAAATAAATTTGACTTCTCTATTTCTATTATATATATATATATATATATATATATAATAGAAATAGAGAAGTCAAATTTATTTTTTTATTTTCCAGATACAAAAGGAAGAGGT
>ML831009.1:0-28724 GCA_009831015.1 Picea engelmannii | reverse complement strand
ATATATATATATATATATATATATATATATATATATATATATATATATATATATATATATATAACTAAACTACTAATATTATACTAGAAATACTAACGAAAATAAATCACAAACTGACCTGGAGAAACGCTCCAGACTTGTCCTGTGTATGATGATTGTCTAAGATGATCGGAGGGAGGAAACCCGCACCGAATTATCCAGGAGCTTCTCGTAAACGATAGCTGCAATGCTCTACAAGTTTAATTACAGGACAAACAAAACATAAAAATAACAACAATCTTATAATTTATAAACCTTCATAGTTAGATAAACCTGTTTGCAAAGATCTATACTTAATAGTTCAATTGATGAAGAAGAGAAATATGTCATTCATTAGTTGAACTAAGTAATTGCTGTATTTTTTAAATTAGTGAAAGAAATCAGACATGGATCACATTAATTCAATCATATCATTCTGCAAAAGACTATGATAGCAAAAGTAGTCACTAATCAAGTGCAAATTGATAAGCATAAACATGAAACGAAAGATTGATATTATGAAAGCGAAAGTTGTAGAAGAACATCAACTTCTGTCTCAGTTTGTATTAGAAATCCATAATTCTGGTTCTCCCACAAGTGAGGATGATCCTTATTACAAAAAATAATAAGTATTTATAAGTTTTTCCACAGGGTAAAACCTCCCTGTGGAAATTATCAAACTGTTTACAAGAAATCTGGGAAGATATCCCAAGTTTAACTAAACTAGGAATCTAAAGTAAAACTAAAATACACAAATATTCCCCTATACTGTCCAACATGTCCCATTCAAGAATTTACCTGAAAAGGGCCAAAAATGAACAAGTTAGAAGGATTCTTTATTAACAAAATGATAAAAACCTGATCCTATAGACTAGCTACAGAATCTTGCGATTCTGTAGATGGTCTAAATAAGACATAGAATCAGCATCAGAATCGATTAAAAATCTTTTAAAAGAATTAAATTCAAATATCATCCAATAACCATTTGAAAATGAATCATTGAAATTGGAATGGTTATACCATTCAAAATTAAACATGATCAAAATCAAACAACTAATCATAGAGATACGCGTGCTTTGTTTCTTCTGTTACCACAAAGTTGGGTTAACAGAATCATGATCAAAAGACAAGGAAATAGTTTCATATCCAGTGCAATCAATACAAAACAAATTCATGCAATTGTTATGCCGTCTCATCAAAAGGTAACACAATCGAATCTAAACAGAATCATTTTCAAATTGTTATAACTGAATTGACATAACAAACATTTCATGCCATGAGCGAATTAAACCAATACTGGCGCGTAACTGTCCATACACGCAATCGTAATGAAATCACTCAGTTGGTAGCAGGGTTCACAAGAATTATCTGATCGTTTGTTTTTAGCAAACTAGGCAGACAAGATTGATTTCCTTTGATCAAAATTATTTGTTTGAAATGCATTATAACCGGATTTGACAGAGACAACAAATATTGACCAATTCGTTTGCAAATTAAAAACAAACAGAGCAACATTTCACGATGTGAATCTAACTCATGAAAGCGATCGAACCAACTGAAAATACATAGCATTCTATTTAAGTGAATAAAATAGCAAAGGGTTTAACATAATCATAGTAAATCGAAACTGTCTCATGATTTGGTCACGAATATTATTTGCACAGGTTTAAATGAGAGCACCGTTTCCGTAAAAACAGAGTCGTTCTCCCCAAATTGGGAACGGTCAGAATTGTATTCCATCGTTGAAAATTATGTGACACAACATATGTAACAACCAGACTCAAAAAATATTTCATCGATCACAGCACACAAATCAAATCGAAACATGATCGCATTCCAATTCTAGCATGAAAACTTCTTGCTCTGAGTAGATACGAAACAAATCCAATTAAAAAAAAAAAACCATGAATTTCGCTAATTCGATCAAATCAAATCCAATCGAAAACCAATCAAATCCAATACAAATCTACCAGTGACTAAATTAGGAATGACCAGAGCATGTATCAAAACGAAACTCCATTTATTTTTAGCAAAGTGAAACCATGTACAGGATGAACACCGAATGAGAAAGGCATTTGAATGAGAAACAAATCTATTCGAACACGGAATTCAAATCATTATATTAACCTTGATCATTCACAAAATTAAAACGATACCAAAATTCATACCTGTAGGGCTGAATCACGACAACTTTGAGTTGATAACGGCTGTGGCCGATTCAACATTCTTGAAAAGGATGGAACCAGTTGTCTTCTGCTTTTTATCAGTTGCTTGGAGTTGGTCTCTTTGGCTGGTTAATACTGCAATTTGATCTTCCAACGATTGAATTTTCGATTGGAATAGAAGGACATCAATGTAGTATCGTTCCAACCATAACTCGCATCGGTCACATGACAGTTGTGTGGGTTTTGAAGGAGCAGGCGAGGGTTTGGACACATCGCTGAGGGTTTCGCTAGGCAATTTGATACCAGGGTAGCTAGGGTTATTCCTTAAGAAGGGAGGAATATTTGTCACGAAATCATACAGTGGCTCAGGGCATAAACCCTGTGAGTAAGGGTACTCATCAGCTAAAAAACGTTCTATGTCCGAGTCGGAATCCTCACTAAGGATTATAGGCTTTGACTCAACAGAGGGTTTAGGTTTGTTTCTAGCCATCCTTGAAATGAGTCTAGCGTTCTTTTTACCCTTGACATTAGCAGTAGGGTTTGCGTTGGGATTTTTTCTTAGAGGCTTTTTAATAGTCTCGGACTTCTCAGTTCCAATGCCTGGTAAGTCAATAGGAGGGTCGACCGAAGGCTTAGGAGTGGGCAAAAGGATATGGAAGGGCATGGGTGGCCCAGTCTTGACTTCACTCACCACAGGCTTGTCAACCTGTATAGGGTTTGCGTCCTTGAAACCATTTCGAGCGACGAAATCTCCCCAGCTATCACCATGTAAACTCAAGTGATAAACAATGATAAGTTTAATAAGCCCATGGTGGAACAGGCTGTTGTCAGCCTTCTCCTTTTTAAACCTTTTCGACATTTTATATAAGCTGCGTTGAAAGTAGAAAGGCATGTTCACCGGGTACCCTATAAAATGCATTAGCAACCGCAGGTGGTAGAGAAAAACGAGTCTGTATCGACCTTCATAGGTCACGAACTGCTTGACTAGCATCAAAAGGTCGTGCCATCGTGGTTTGAGCATAGATATGGGCATACCTCTGTCACAAGAGGTGACTTTGCCCGAGAGAAACAACAACGGCCATGGAACCTCTTCTACTTTCGAATTTTTGAACCAACGTTGACCTGTGGCAGGTAACCCTGTAGTAGAATTGATAAATCCCTCATCGATTTCCAACTGGATATCACCTACCTTGTCTCTACAACCATCGAAAGTTAAAGCGAACTATTGTGCCACGAATAGGTTAAAACCCTCAAATCTCTGCACGAAGGTGAGCCAACCGTTAGCCTCCAGGTCTTTCCGGGCATTGCCAAACATTAACAAGGCTTGGTTTCCGTTTGGCTCGATTCGCACGACTGGTGCCATGGAGCCGAGTGCACGGTAAGTCCAGGGTTTGAGTCATAGCACACACAGGAGTGAAATGTATGCAGTGCTATCCAAGCTAACAGAGGTAAACAATGAGTAAGGGATAGGCATAAATGCCATTGTGCGAAGGTGGTGGAGTTTATCTCTGCCATGCAAAAGAGTTATCACCAAAGTACAATCGTCGGTTTACATAGCTGTACTACCCATTATAGCATAGTTTGACAATTATGTGAATTAGCCAACCAATGAATCACAAGCTAAGTGTATAAACTAATGCGCACAATAGAAACATTATGCCATAGTGTTTAAACCATCAACATACGATTTGAAACCAATGCCAAATAATTAACCATGTGCCAATGTATTGTAACAACTCATATAAGTATTTTAACCAAGGTGCCAAAGGGTCTTCAACATACCAATAGTTATGAAAACACTAACATAGGCATTATATGAAAAGATGCATATGAAAAATTTAAGCATAACCCCTATGTATTTTCATGAAACCAATGGTCAAGTAGGTCGAATAAAATGCAAGTCCAAATGCCAATGTGTTACAAACTTAATGAAAGCAAGTCACATAATCAATAAAATAAATGTCCAATGGGTATAGTTCGAAAGTTTTGCCAGCTGCATAACGATAAGTAAAAGGTAAGTGCAATATGCATATTGACAAGAAAGATAACGATAGTTCAAATAATGATTCCAATGCGACTTCGAAAGACTAAGTTTTCACACTTCCAGTCGTGAAAAAAAAACGAAAATAAGCGTGCAAAAGGCGCAAAGAATAAAAGTGTCGTTCATTTGAAAATTGCGACGAAAAATCGATGTTTGCAAAACATTGGTGTAGGCAGCTTTTAAGACAATGGAAAAATGTGATTTGGCTGCCAACAGATCCATAAGGTCAACTCCCAAGCTAGAACACCACTATTAAAAATACGTTATTTTATATTATTATTCATTGTATGTCAATACATGCAAGTGTAATGCAATCAAACATAAACGCCATTCTAGCATGTTTAGTCTGATACAACCAAATGCCTGCATGACAATGTGTGTGGCTTCTATCTCAAACACTCAATTTGGGTTCAACACTTAAGCAACAATGAGGTAGAGGTGGAAGTTCATATGAGCAAAAATGAGTGACCCCATGAGAAAAAAATGGTGTTTTCAATGAGTAGCAAAGTGGCCACTTGGGTGCACAATCCTAATATTTGTCAACTCTGTATTTCCTATGTTGTTTAAATTAATCTCCTACATTCTCCATATGTATCATTTGATTTTTTAATTAGTTTTCTATCAAGTGAAAAAACATGCTTATTCTTATTAATTCACTAAGAATGGAGTGCTTGGTTTTGTGTTAAAGGTTTTCTTCACTCAACAATAAATTTCCTTTAGTACAGGTGTAATACCCTATACTTTCAATTCAAATATTAAATAATAAATAAATAGTCTTAATATAATAAATGAATAATAATAAATTTAAATAAAAATAGTAATAAAAATAATAATAAATAAAAATAAAAGATAAAGATAAAATAAGAGAAATTACTAAAAAGGGATAAAAAAAAATGAAAAAATCTACATGATTAATTACTTAATGACAAGTGTGTTGAGGAAAAGGTATGTAAAACCTTACTCAAGCATTTTCAGATCTTGTCGGGATAAGACAAGATAGTTGGGAATGTTACTTGGGGTTTATAGCCTAAAAAACAATCGCTTAACCCACAAGTATTAAGTACAAAGGATCAAGGTTGGTTTTATGTGTTAAATATAACAGTGTAAAAGAAATAAACTTAAACAAAGTTACATGAATGTGTACAGAAATTATACAAATGCGTACATGGAGATAAAAGTAAGAGAATGAACCAGATCATTCAAACACATGTGTGAGACTGAAACAATAATCTGATTTTTCATTTATTTCATTATGAGATACAAAACTAAGTTCTCTCTACAAACCCCTGCCAGGGTAGGGACCAAAATCAAATTTAGAATCCTTCAATGGGCACCATACAAAATGACTTTGACAATCAAGAAGAAAATTGAAGCTAAATATCTGGATCAACTTGCCACAAAATACTTTCACTTGACTCTACAAGATATTCCTTATTAGTCATGAAACTCAATTCATGCAGAAACAAGAATACACAGACTGCCAAAGATAAACCATACACCTTTAAAACAAGCTGCTAAAATATGTGATTTGGTATTTTAATCATGTTGCCTTCAATAAGACCCTGTTGTCATCAATAGGATTAAGCTTTCCAGTAAACTCAGAATGAATGAAAGTTGAAAGTATCTCACTAGTATAGAGAAAACCTTATGGTTGTAGTTCTCCTTATATTCTCTCCCTTTGTCTCTTCATCTCATTGAGCTTTTATTCCTCCTCAATAAGTTAGGGTAGTTCAACTACCTTTCTTTAGTTAATTCAAATTAACTTAACTAATTAGTTTGAGACAAATAAATAATAATAATATATAAACAAGGGTCTTAAATAATAACTAAATAGGTGGGACCCCTTGTGACTCCCAATTATTTCTTTAAATAATCATCAAACATGAAATATAAAAATCAATCATAAGATTTCAAATATATCCTCCTTGTAACTCCCATATTCAAAATTATGATCAAATATTTTAAATATCAATAAAATATAATCTGATCATATCCAAAAAACATTATATCCATGTTGTCCCAAAAAGAATGCCTAAATATATACTTGTTGTCCAAAAATTTGTCCAAGAAAAAATATTGTCTTCAACATATGAAACAACATTAATCATCATCAAAATCCATATTTACTATGAGAAGCATTAGGCCTCTTCTCGTTGTTGTCCCCTTTTGAATTTCATGAGGCATTCTTTGTCTAGTTAGAACCTTGATGTTGAACTATGTTGATAATATGAGAACAATCATCCTTAAGATGAAGGCGGGAAGACACATATTTGGAATATTCTTTAGACGAGATGGAGTAAGTGGATATTCATTTTCCCTTGTCCTACACAGGCTCGGGGATATCTGTTTTTAATCTTTTACTAACATGTGATGATTGCATGGGTGAGACTGCATGATCATCTTGGGAAATTTGATTCTTTGGTGGTGGAGGGGGTACGGAAAAGAAGAAGTAGGTCAACCGTGATGATGAACAATAGGGTGGTTGACAATCTCTTGCTAATCATCATTGGTAGGCGGTTCTGGTAGCATTGATACATGAGGGGGGACTCGGATGCCGGAAAAGTTTTGATGTTCTTGGAAGGGAAATATTTTAGGTTGGCACTGGAGGATCCCTTAGCCTACTAGGTTGAAGAAACCAACTTGGAAAATGTGGTTCAATTCTTGGGTGTCAACATCAAAATGTATGGAGAACGGAGGCCTTTTATGACCCCTTCCAATTTCCCTTGCCCCTATTACCTCTATCATTACTACCTCTGCTGAAAAATATCATCGTGAAGCAATGTTCCAATTAGTTATGAAAACTCTCGATAGTCCATGTATCAACCCTAACTAAATAAAATCAAAGTTTGCCTCTATTATTCACAACATAAGCGCATGCAATCAATCCATTGATCATAATACTCAAATCAATAATTAATTGTTATTGAACAGGGAATGACAAGGTTTTTTGGAAGATGAAGGGTTGGTAATGAATGAAAAGTGGTAGCATGGGCGAGGAACACCAACAGATACTGTTCAAGCAACATCAAAACAACACTTCCATTCCAATTTAAACGCCAGTCACTCCCTTCTCCTTTTATTATTTCTTTTGAAATGTCATTTACAATAACAGAACAGGGAATTTAAATGAATATGGGAATATGGTGGGCATGTAAGGAGAAAAAAATTATATAATGAACTGTAAATGAAATGGATATTGTTCCATTAAATAACATATGTTCTTAAAATAATATACCCTTAATTTACAAAAATAACATTTTAAACTTTAGGAAATATCAAAATTAAAAACACAGTAACTTCCATATCAAACCCAAAGCAGAACTTCAGAACTGTCAAACTTGGCCAATTAATTCATATCCTTTATTTCTTCATGTTTGATCAAACAACAACACAACTTATATACATATTGTTCATAATTCCAATTATCAATGATCACACACATAGTGTTTGAGAGAAGACATGAAGAGGTCGAGAAGAAGGACATTCCATTGAACTTAACCATTTACATCAACTGATTTCAATTGTTTCACAATGGACCGGGTTCAAGACCCTTTATTCACTTAGTTGGTCACTTTTCCCTTTTCTAGAAAATCAAATGACTCGAGCCCAAAAACACTATAACCAATTTCAATTCACTGTAGAATTTGTTTTTTCATTTACAGAGTTATTTTCATATGATAGGTTATCAATAGAAGCATTCCATTAATTAAAATAGACCACCCCCAGTGAGCAATGGAGTGAAATATAGGCCAACAAATACTCAACATACGAGGCTGGTATCAACTTCCAATATTCTCTATGTGACAAGTCGGGTTCGAAGCCCTGGTATTATTTTCTTTTAATCACTATATAGTCTCCAAAATGACCAGAACTCCTGCAGGTAGTTAGCCAATGAATCAAGCAAAAAATCTCTTTGTTGTCGGGTAGACATATAAACATTTCAAAACCCAAGTGCAGTATACAATAGTTACGACAAGGGAGAATAGTGTCTGAACAACCAGGTGGATGAGACAACTCGGCAAGCGAGCTTTGTAACATGAAACAAAAAACCCCAATAACTTTACAACAAGGTTGGACACAGTCGCTTCCAAGGTGGTCACAAGATAAAACCAAATTTTGCATTCATTCAAACTATGTAATGGCATCTCGACAGGGCCACAACTTCTCTCTTGAATGGAGCAGGAGGTAATAATAACCACAAAAAGAACCGAAAACCTGATTGTCCCTTTTTTTTACCATAAAACCCTCCAAAATTCTATCTTGGGACGTGGGTGAAAACAAAATAAATTTCCCATGAAATATCAACAACAAGGAGCAATAATAACCATCATCCATTTTGGGTGCAACCACCGAATAACTTCAACATGAAGGAGCATTAAACAAACCAACTTGCAACATTCCAAATGCCAACTAATTCCATTTGCACAAACATCATACACATACAAAAACCATATATTTCAGAAAGCAAGCACTCTCCATACAAATTCTAAGAGTCAACAAAGAGATTATATCCAGAGTGAGGCTATAATGATGAATGAAAGGGTGAGAGTCACCATAACTATGAGGAAAGTGCTAAAAAGAACCAAAGATCACCACTATTCTCCAACAGCCAAGCGAAATGGAGGTAAACTAACCAGAGCAACCAAATGTGCGACAAAGTGAGGGTGGTGAGCTTGAGGTGGGGGTAAGAACAATGTGCAGTAAATGCACGTCGCTTCTCCACCTTCCCATTAATTTCCATCAACCATAGCTATGGTGGAATACATTCAAACTCCATTAAGCACATCAATCAACCATACAAATCCAACATGTCACTTCCATTTTTCATATTGAAACGAAAACCCTCTTATCCATAGTTTTAATACCAGCATCAAATATATAATATGTCCCATATTTCTAACAAGTTCCACTTTGCAAGGATTATTTGACCTCGAATAATTGCATAACCCATAAATATTGTCCACATAATATAACCAATACCATGAATATAATATACCATGAATGCAACATGTTATAACCAAAGTGAGTGTGAGTTGAAATCTGAATTTCAACCATATGCCAAAGCAAATGTATAGCAGTTATAACCCAGTGCTTTCCACTTTCCTTTTACCTTTAAATACCATCCCTTATCATCATTGATTGCATGCGAGAATTTGTTTGAATTCTTCTGTTTTCTCAACTATAATATGCTTCGTAAAGTTGTCATGGTTGCAATTCAGAGAAGCATTTTTTTTCACCATAATATACAAGGGGGTCCCACCTATCTAGTATATTATTAAGTATATGTATATAATTAAAGAGGCATTGCAACCCATTTGCAAGCAGGGGTATTATGTTGCTCTTTTGGGTGTCAACAAATTGGCGACTCCACAGGGAAATATGTTTCTAATAGATCAGAACTCAGAATGTCTGGATTCACAGACCAGTAGAAGTTGATGATATAAAAAAATGTTGAAGAATAGTTATGCAACAGGGGGGAAACAAGGGATTAAGGGAAATAATGAGACAAGACTTGTTGAAAATATTGTCATTGATGTCAACAATTGAAGTGATGATGAGAAAACAGTGTGCAGAGATTGAATGAAGTGAAAATGTCATACAGTGTGCAAGAGATCAATAGCGGAAGCTCAAGAGGAGGAGCGAAAAGGAGAAGTGAATAGTATCAAAGATCAAAGCTCAGAAGGAGGAATCCGTGATTATTGTTGATCATGATAGGATAAAAAATATTCCTATGAATAAAGCTCAGGAGGGATAGAAGCTTTAAATAGTTCAGAGGAAGGACGAGAGTCGAGTTAAGCTTAGAAGGGTTGGCATCGAGTTCAGAGCAAGGAGCCATCAATAATATCGATGGACGATAGAGATCACTTGAGAGGACTGGAACTAATTGTCGTAGGTCATTTGATCCAGTATAACTGTCAGGAGGATAAGCGTCGACGTGCATTCCTTTCGTGAGAAGGAAATCACGATAACAATCCTAGCCGTTGGAGCCATAGGACACATGGCAAAACATCAGAGCATGAAGGGTTGTTGAGAAAGTGGTTTCAAGCAAACTTCCTTTCACTCCAATACACTTTTAAGGGTACCATGCGTCCAATATTAAAACCATAATGGTTTTCCCCAGTCTGTCCTTGCAAAATTAAGTTATGTGCTAGTCCATTACCCGATATATGCCTCAACCGTCAATCTAGGTTGATCTGACAAGTAAAGTGCCTAAATGTTTGGCGAGTGGTCATAGTGCATGGTCACATCATTGAGAGTTGGAGGGAGGAGCTAGTGCATCCAAGCTCTATTTCAACGATCGTGACATAGAGAGTTGAGACCCTTCATCACAGGAGTCCCGAAGTTGTGAATCATGAAGCACTTTGTGGATAAGTGCATGGTCACTGCCGATGGTCACGAGATGGGAAGAAGCCAGTCCATCTAAGATCCTTTTTTGGAGTTTCAGTGATCACGACATGGAGTGTCGAGACCCTTCATCACAAGAATGTTGAAATGTGAAATTGCAATAAGATAAGGACCATCGATTTAGAGAACATAATGAGGAACGTTGGATCAGGGTTGTGGGTCAACGAACCACTTCAACAAGGATACGTGGCACAGTAAGACACTGAAAAGTGTCAAGTTGATACATCATTTCAGAGATGTAATGTGATTCATCCGATCATTTCGGAGAAATCATAATCAGGATTTTTTAATTGTTGGAGGTCATGAAGACTCAATGGGAAAAACATTGAAATCCCGATAGCCGTCCATCTTAGCTGAAGATGGAATCATAATCGTTGAAGTTAATAAACATGATTATTTCATGGTCGTTAGATTAAATAATAAAAGAAGTAATATCGGTCATCTGATCATTTTGGGGATATCGTATTCGAGAGTTCTTGGTATGTTGGAAGCAACAAAGTCTCGAAGGACAAATAACCTGAAATCCTGTAAATTGCTCATGTCAGCAAGTAATTAAATCTTGACCATTGATTTGAAGGAAGTGCCTCCGTAGAATTTGGTTTCTGTGAAAATAACAGAGTTTCAAGATCGAGTTTAAAAGATGGAATTGATCCATTTATGTGATCAATTTATGAAGAATCTTCATGCTAAAAATAAAGAAATAGTAGTTAATGATTATGGTGAAGTTAATTGAAGAGGTGCGATGGTCCAAATGAAAGGACATGATGTTTAAAAATATCACACCAGTTTGAAGATTATATAAAACAGAAAGAGTGGGAGAAGAAAGTGTCTCTGCAGTCCAAGTCAGAAGATCAATAGCTGCAACAGAGTCCAAGAAGAAATACAAATACCTATTTATTAAGGGTGGTTGGGTGGTGAAAGGGTAGGTTGGTGCCTACAAAGGGAGTTGGTGCTTCCTTGTCAGTTGCAACTGACTAAACAGGGGGTTGTATCCTCCTACCAATTGGTGCTGGTAAACCAGGGTGTGGGTGCATCCTGATCAGTTGGTGTTGATAAAAAATGGAAGTACATCTTCCTTATATGTAACATGTAAAACAAATTTTGCAATTAATAGAAAAGATTTTGTGGTTTTCCCATTTGGGTTCCACGATAAAATACTGTGTTAAAATTCAGTTTGCATTAATAAGTGGAAAATTGATATAATTGTTGTGTCACTGATTCACCCCCCCCCCTCTCAATGATAGGATCTAATCCTTCAAGACTTTGGTAATAACTTATCGAAAGTGGTACGTATGAGGGGGGTTGGTCTTGTATGCATAACATTCGAACAATATGTAACATATAATACTTCTTACAGTTTCAAGGAGAATGTTTCATATTTTCTATTTGAATCTCATGATGGAGGGAAGAAAGGGATAGCAGAAACAGGGAAGAAGACAAAATCAACTTTCCTATAACAATTCTGAAAGAAAAAAGTAATTTCAATGGTTTCTAAAAGGATAACATCATAGAAACTGTGTATATTGTATTTCTTATTGATCAATAATATCTACAGAATGACATTATTATGGAAAAACTGATCCAGACTTTATTTCTGATAAATTAAAAAGAAAAAGAAAAAAACAACATAAATTAAAAACTCAACAAACCAAAGTAAAAAGAAAGAAGTAAAACAAAAGACTATATAGAGAAGTCATTTCAAATAAGCATTAATTATCAAGATGGTTCCACATAATGTTTTAAGTGGGAACCATTAGTGTTGTAAGAGAACAATCGATCTTCCAAATCCTTTAGAAGGTATGAGTTTGCACCTAGGATAAAAGCGATTTTAAAAGGACCTAGCCATAGTTTCTGGAACTTTGAGTGTCCTCCTCTCTCAGCATGAGCTAATTCCCATAGTAAGACTTTCTCATCAATCTTAAATTCAACAGCTTTTGCTCGTTTGTTAAAATACTTTTTCACAATTTTTTTCCTTCTCTTTATATTCTCTAAGGAAAATTTTCTTTATTCTTCCAGGGCTAACAGTGCATTTATCCTTTGGGGAACATTGGAAGAATTTAATTCTTCAATATGTAACATCAGTCGTAAGGAGAAAAGCTCTAGCTCAACAGGCATAATAGCCTCTTGGCTATATGCAAGTTGAAAGGGATTACAACCTGTTCTTTCCTTGGTGGTTGTTCAATGTGCCTAGAGAGTGTAAGTGAGAAGTGTGTGCCACTGACGAGGTTTATCTTCTATGATCCTCTTAATGATTCTAACAAGATTCTTGTTAGTGGACTCGGCTTTCCCATTTCCTCGAGGGTAGTAATCATATGAAGTGAAATGTTTGACCCTTAATTTAACCATAAATTGAGTCAACTTAACATAAATGAAGGCTAGGCCATTGTTCGTAATGATCTCTAGTGGAATACCAAATCTAGAAAAAATATTAGTTTCTAGGAAAGAAATTACCTGCTCATCATGTGCATTCTTAAGAGGGACAACCTCAGTCCACTTAGTAAAGTAATCTATGGCTGTCAAAATAAAAATATGCTATGCGGAATACAGAGGATTTATAGGACCAATAAATTCTAGGCCCCATTTAGAAAAAGGGAAATCTGGGAGGACATGTTGTAAAGGCATGGAAAAAATACATTCTTCCCCAACAATGTTTTGGCATTGATCACAAAATCTTGCGAATGTGTAGGAATCTCGAAATATCAAAGGCCAATAATAACCATTCCTAATGATTTTAAAGGTAGTAGCTTTAGCATAAAAATGGTAGCCAATGTGAATGACAGAAAATGATGATCCACGAATTTCCTGTAACAATTTATGTGCTTCTTCATCATTCACACATCGAAGTAATAAACCATCAGCATACCTTCTAAACAAAAAGTCTCCTAAGATGATATACCTGGAATATTTGAGGCAGAGTCTCCTTCTCTGGTGAGGATCCAAGTTATCTGGGCATTTTTTATGCTGCAAGTAATACACTAGATTTCTATACCGAGGATGTTCAGCTCGAGAAATAATTTGATTTTTAATATAGAATAGAGTTGAAAGAGGATTATCTTAATCATCAAGTTCTTCACTTGGTTCATGGTGTTGAGCTAAGTGAATGGATAAGTCTTGTCCCTTGATCATTTTTGAAGTCATGATGGTTAAATCATGCTCCTGAATTTTGGCAAGCCAATGTGCAAGTTTTCCTAAAAGATAAGTTTGTGAAAGAAGAAACTTGACAACAAGAAAAGGGACTCTTACCTGCGTATGTTTTCCTAGAATAAAGTGGAAAAAAAATTCTATAGCCTTAACAAGAGAAAAAGCATGATTTTCAATATAAGAGTACTTGATTTCATCATCTAATAAACTTTGGCTCATGTATGCTACAGGTTTTTCATTGTTTTGGTCATCATTTTGTAAGAGGATAGAAGAAATTGCTTCCTCAGTCGCATTAGTATATATGATAAAATCTTTCTTGAAATCTGGTTTCGGCAGAACCGGTGCGGAACTGATTATTTTCTTAATCCTAAGGAAATTATTTTTGACGTCGCCTATCCGAGAAAAAGAACGATCTTGCTTCAAAATATTATGAATTGGTTTAACCATGACAGCAAAATCAGGAACAAACCTATGGACAAAATTGATAATGCCCATGAAATCTTGGACTTCTTTATTGAAGGTGGGGACAGGAAGGTTTAGAATTGCAGTAATTATTTTGAGTTAAATGCTTATTCCTCAATCAGAAACAATATAACCAAGGAGCTTTCCCTTATTGACACCGAAAATAGACTTGGAAGGATTTAAGGAAATTCCAAATTTTCTGCAACGCATGAGAACTTTTCTAAGATGACCAAAATGATCCAATCAATTCTTTGAATAGATAGTCAAATCGTCAAGATAAGATTGGATAATTTTATCGATCAGATCATCAAAATCTATCTGCATATCTCTTTGAAAGGTGGCACCTGCATTAGACAAGCCAAAAGGCATATGTTCATAAGAAAATGTGCCCTAATGTGTAGTAAATTTGGTTTTATATCTATCATTCCTCTTTACCTTGATTTGATTATAGCCAAAAAATACATCAAGTTAAGACATCATTTGTGACCCTGCAACTTGTTGTAAAATCATTTCCATATTAGGGAGAGGAAAATTATCTTTGACACTCGCTCCTTCAATGTGTGGAAATCAACGCATAATCTGATCTGACTAGTAGTCTTCTGAACCAGTACCATATTTGAAACCCATTTGGAATAATTAACTGGAAAGATTATACCAACTTTCAATAATTTTTCCAACTCTTTCCTAATAGTAGCTTCGAGTGCAGGGTTAATAGGTCTTTGTTTTTTCCTAACTAGTTTTACCCCTTCCTTTATAGGAATGGCATGTTTTATGAGAGCAGGATCAAAACCACGAAGATCCCTGTATGACCATGCAAAAACATCTTGAAATTCACGAAGCAGTTATGTGAATTGTTCCTTTTCTTCGTCAGAACATTGGGCACCTAGTTTAACAATCTTTGGAGATTCGGGTGTCCCAAGGTTCAAGGAAATGGTATCACCCACTTTCCTTTTCGACTCATATTCATTATGTATCTCTCTGTTACTTAAATCTCTCGATGAAAATGAACTTTCGAGAGGAGTAAAGCCTTTAGGAAATTTATTGTCTTCAATGGATATGATTTCCTTGGGATTAAATGGTGCATTTTGTATGAAAGCGAAAATTCCTTCATCACTCAGGAATACCTACCATGATTCCACGTTATCAAGGATATGGGGATGATATAGAGATTGGAACATACAATCAGGTCATTGAGGTAAAATTTGTCGAGTAGGAGATGTTGCAAACACTGCTAACCTATCAGCCATTGAATCGAGTTCCCACTCAACATGAGTGATGTTAAATGATAAATGGTTTGAAATGAGCATCCAAGAAGCTTGGGTATAATGTTTAAACACCTTATTTCTAGGTGAATAAATCTTACGTTAAAGGTTCACAACAAGTTCAGAATCACCGAAGACTGTAAGGTGGCCACAACCAAGGTTATATGCATTTTTTATGCCTAACAATAAGGCCTCAAACTCGGTGATGTTATTTGTGCAAGAAAATTCTAACCTATAAGAAAAATTGTGGATTTTACCTATAGGAGAATATAGAATAATTATGTCTCCATTACCTTCGTTTGAGCATGTGCCACATGCCATCGTCAAAATCAATTGGTTCAAGGATAGTGTCACCCTCATTAGCAAAGATAGAATATACTCCCAAATCTTCCTCAAGATAATTTACGTTAGGTTGGGGAACACTCTCTATATATGGTGAAATTATTCCTTCCCTCGGGAATATAATGTTCTTTTTGTTCCTAGGGACTGACATATGTGTTCCATCAAGTGAAAGATATCCACCTATTAAGGCTTTCCAATCTCTTCCTAAAATAATTGAATAATTTCTTATCGGCATATCAATTACCTGGATACTGAGGGTTGTTCTTATTTTAGGACGTGCGCACAGAACTAATGTTACATCTTTGATTTCACCTATAGTCGATTGTTGTAGACTGTTATAAGAGAGTACGCTTCTAGAATTTTCATTAGTGCACGATAAGACAAGCTCTTCCATTATAATTTTTTACATTACATTTGGACCAGACCCGCCATCAATTAGGAAACAATGAGCTATTTTATCCATAATTTTTACAGAAATATAAAAAGGGGGATTTTTTACAAGTTTCCTAAAATTACACCTATTTTATTTACATTTGAATCCTTTGCTTTTGACTCTTCAAAAAGATTGCCTATGGTAGAAACTTTACCTTCCATAAAATTCTTGAGATGCTTTTGTTGTTCAGGGACGAAAACTATGTTCAAAAGAGTAGCATCATCCTTGATATTATCCAATTGGTTAAGGATGTTGTATTTACAATAGGGAAGAGGTGAAGGCATTCCTTGATTTTACAGAACTCTAACAGCTTGTGTAGCAGTGCTCTGAGAAGACATGATTGGTGTGGAATAAATACGAGGAGGGTCATATTTTCCCTTGGCGGTGTAATATTTGTTCATGGTATTGATTATCATAACATCCTCTGGTTCAACCCAATCTAGAAAAATGATTGTGATATCATGTCTTTTGCCAAAGATCTTGTCTCTGGCATTATTCTTAACCTCTTAAGTACTTTCTTCATGATTTTATTCACAGAAGTTACACCAACTACGAGATATAATGGCATTTGGCTGAAAATTATTTTCATTAGTATTCCTAAAAGGCATTGAGGAATAATATGATGTGACAAGGGCGGGAAAAGAAACACCTCCCTTTCATTCGTAGGATATCATCCTATTGTTCATATCTTGCACGAGTCATATGAGGGAATATATATTTGTTTGCTTGACCGAGTCCCCTTTAGGGAGACCCATTCTTTCGAGTTGTTCCTCATATTCTAGACAAGTATGAAGAGCGGAACCAAGTTTTTCAATAGCCTTTTCTTTGATTCTATGATGATAAAGGGAAGGTAGCACATTATAATAATGCATGAAAGTGGCTTGGTTTTGGGGGCGAATTAATTCAGGGATTTGATTGTATAATTTGGTGAAGCGAAGGTTAAAAAGACTTAATGGTTTCACCATCTTTATAGGCAATGTTCTTGTATTCCCTTAACTACTCAATTGGACTCTTGGACTGTCCATAAGTGGACTTGAACCAATAAACCAACTCGTCCCAAGTGGAAAGAATTTTGGGAGGGAGGTCAAAAAAATCTGTCCCGACATTCCCTTCGAGAGAATTGACAAATAGACGCATGCAAGTTTCATTATCATTGGCCCCTATGTTATGATAAGCATTGGAAAATCCTACTAAGTGGTCATTTGTAGTCACGGTATTATTTCCCAAAAAGTTAGGTAAATGTTCCTTAAACTTCAGTAATGGGTGAGTAGTCAGTGCTAGATTCAAGGGAGAAGACACGTGCCATGGACTGGTCATAGCATCTTCTTTGAACTAGAAAAGCCCATATTTCTTTATCACTTTAGTAGGATTGGTAGTGGATTGAACATGGATCTGATAGTTGTATATACTACCAATTACTGATGAAGCAGAAGGTTGGGAGGAGGAGGCAACTCTGGTTCCACTACCACTACCCGCAGATGTCATGTTGAAAGTAATAGGTATAGGTGATGAAGGTGAACTAGAAGACTTAGACAAATTTTTCCGTAGAGCAGTTTCTTGGGTTGACATGACGATTTTCCTTCCTCCCATTTCAAAAATAAGAGTGGTTTCAGGGTACAATCCTCTTCTTCTTCGAGAAATGTGAGGATTTGAGGAAATGAAAAGAAAAACCAAGGATTTAGGAAAAGAGAGGTTACTGTTGATTTATGGGTTGCCTTTGCCTGGCTTCCCAACATTCACGGATACTTATATATCTTTCAACTACTTCCCAAGAGTGTTCAAGTTCAACACGAGTACGAACAATTTCTAAAATAGTGTTGAATAAGGTCAAATAAATGCTAGTTTGATCGTTAAGACCATTTCCAATATTGGGTTGTCTTGTAACAAGTATTGTCATGGAAAAAAAATCAATCAAGGAGTATTTAGACAAAACAAAAAAAATTGAAGATAATCGTGAATACAATCAACCAGAGAGATCTAGAAGATTTCCTGATATGGTCACCAAATAAATGTTGAGGAAAAGGTATAGAAAACCTTATTCAATCATTTTAAGATATTGTTGGGCTAAGACAAGATAGTTGGGAATGTTACTCGAGGTTTATAGCCTAAAAAAAATCGCTTAATCTACAAGTATTAAGTACAAAGGATCAAGGTTGGTTTTATGTGTTAAATATAGCAATGTAAAAGAAATAAACTTAAACAAAGCTACATGAATGTGTACATAAATTATACAAATACGTACATGGAGATAAAAGTAAAAGAATGAACTAGATCATTAAAACACATGCATGAGAATAAAACAGTAATCTAATTTTTCATTTAATTCATTATGAGTTACAAAACTGAGTTCTCTCTACAAACCCCTGCGAGGGTAGGGACCAAAATCAAATTTAGAATCCTTCAATGGGCACCATACAAAATGACTCTGACAATCAAGAACAAAACCGAAGCTAAAGATCTGGATCAACTTGCCATAAAATGATGTCACTTTACTCTGCAAGATATTCCTTATCAATCATGAAACTAAATTCATGGACAAACAAAAATACACAGATTGCCAAAGATAAATCATACAACTTTAAAACAAGTTATTTAAATATGTGATTCAATTTTTGAATCATGATGCCTTCAATAAGAACCTGTTGTCATCAAGAGGATTAAGATTTCTAGTAAACTTAGAATGAATGAAAGTTGAAAGTATCTCACTAGTATAGAGAAAACCTTATGGTTGTAGTTCTCCTTCTATTCTCTCCCTTTGTCTCTTCATCTCATTGAAGTTTTATTCCTCCTCAGTAAGTTAGGGTAGTTCAACTACCTTTCTTAGTTAAGTAAAATTAACTAGTTTGAGGCAAATCAATAATAATAATATACAAATAAGGGTCTTAAATAATAACTAAATAGGTGGGACCCCTTATGACTCCCAATTATTTCTTTAAATAATCATCAAACATGAAATATAAAAATCAATCATAAGATTTCAAATATATCCTCCTTGTAACTCCCATATTCAAAATTATGATCAAATATTTTAAATATCAGTAAAATATAATCTGATCATATCCAAAAAAATATTATATCCATGTTGTCCCAAAAATAATTCCTAAATATATACTCGTTGTCCAAGACTTGGTCCAAGTAAAACTATTGTCTTCAACATATGAAACAACATTAATCATCATCAAAATCCATATTTACTATGAAAGGCATTAGGCCTCTTCACACTGTTGTCCCCTTTTGAATTTCTTGTAGCAACCTTTGGCTGGTTAGAAACTTGAGGCGGAACTATGCTGATAATATGAGAACAATCATCCTTAAGATGAAGGTGGGAAGACACTGATTTATAATATTATTTGGACGAGATGGAGTGAGTGGCTAGATATCTTTTCCCTTTTCATGCACAGGCTTGAGTACATCTGTTTTTAATCTTTTACTGGCATGTGATGACTACACAGATGAGACTTCATGATCATCTTGGGAAGTTTTATTCTTTGGTGGTGGAGGGGGTAATGACAAAGAAGAAGTAGGCCAATCGTGATGATGAACAACAAGATGGTAGAAAATATCTTGCCAACCATCATTGGTGGGTGGTTCTAGACGCATTGATACATGAAGGGGGACTGGGATGCCAAAAAAGTTTTGATGTGCTTGGAAGGGTGATCTTTCAGGTCGGGGATGGAGGATCCATTGGCCTACTAGGTTGAAGAATCCAGCTTGGAAAATATGGTTCAATTCCTGGTTGTTAGCATCAAAATGTATGGAGAACCAAGGTCTTCTATGACCCCTCTTCTAATTTCCCCTGCCTCTATTACCTCTTTCATTACTGCATCTGCTGAAAAATATTATCCTGAACAAATGTTCCAATTAGTTATGAAAATCTCGAAAGTCCATGTATCAACCCTACCTAAATAAAATCAAAGGTTGGCTCTATTATTCTCAACAGAAGCGCATGAAATCAATCCATTCATCATAACACTCAAATCAATAATTAATTGTTATTGAATGGGGAATGACAATGTTTTTGGGAAGATGAAGGGTTGATAATGAATGAAAAAGTGGTAGCATGGGTGGGGAACACCCACGGATATTGTTCAAGCAATATAAAAGCAAAAATTCCATTCCAATTTAAACACCAAACACTCCCTTCTCCTTTTATTATTTATTTTGAAATGTCATTTACAATAACAAAACAGGGAATTAAAATGAATCTAGGAAGATAGTGGGCTTGTAAGGAGCGAAAAATGATATAATGAACGGGAAATGAAATGGATATTGTTCCATTAAATAAAATTTGTTCTTAAAATAATATACCCTTAATTTCCAAAAAGAACATTTTAAACTTTAGGAAATATCAAAATTAAAAACACAGTAACTTCCATATCAAATCCAAAGCAGAGCTTCAGTACTATCAAATTCAGCCAGTTAATTCCTATTATTTCTTCCTTCATGTTTGACCGAACAACAACACAACTTATATATAGATTGTTCATAATTCCAACTATCAACGATCACACATGGATCGTTTTAGAGAAGACATGAGGAGGTCGAGAAGAAGGACATGTCATCGAACTTAACCATTTACATCAACCGATTTCAATTTCTCCACAATGGACTAGGTTCAAGACCATTTATTCAATTAGTTGGTTTCTTTTCCCTTTTCTATAAAATTAAATGACTCGAGTCCAAAACAACTATAACCAATTTCAATTCATTGTAGAATTTTATTTTTTCATTTACAGATTTCTTTTCATATGATAGGTTATCAACAGAAGCATTCCATTAATTAAAATATAACACCCCCAGCAAGCAATGGAGTGCAATATAGGCCAACAAATACTCAACATACAAGGCTGGTATCAACTTCTAGTATTTGCTATGTAACAGGTTGGGTTCGAAACCCTGGTATTCTTTTCTTTTAATCACTATACAGTCTCCATAATGACTAGAACTCTCGCAAGTAATCAGCCAATGAACCAAGCAATAAATCTCTATATTGTCGGGTAGAAATATAAGCATTTCAAAATACAAGTGCATTTTACAACAGTCACGACAAGGGAGAACAATGTCTGAACAACCAGGTGAGTTAGAAAACTTAGCAAGCGCGTTTTGTAGCATGAAACAAAAAACCCCAATAACTTTACAACAAGGTTGGACACAGTCACTTATAAGGTGGTCACGAGATAAAACCCAATTATGCATTCATTCAAATTATGGAATGACATATCAATAGGGCCACAAATTCTCTCATGAATGGAGAAGGAGGTAATAATAACCACAAAAAGAACCCATAACCCGATTGTCTCTTCTGTTTACCATAAAAACCCTCCAGAATTTTATGTTAGGACGTGGGTGAAAACAAAATAAATTTGCCATGAAATATCAACAGAAAGGAGCAATAATAACCATCATCCATCCTGGGCACAACCACCAAATAACTTCAACATGAAGGAGCATTAAACAAACCAACTTGCAACATTTGAAATGCCAACTAATTTCATTTGCACATAAAACATACACATCCAAACACCATATCCTTCAGAATGCAATAACTTTGCATACAAATTCTAAGATCCAACACAGATATTCTATCCAGAGAGAGGCTAGAATTATGAATGGAAGGGCGAGAGTGACCGTACCTGTTAGGAAAGCACCGAAAAGAACCAAATATCACCATTGTTCTCCAACAACCGAGCGAAACGGAGGAAAACTAACAAGAGCAACCAAATGTGTGACAAAGTTAGGGTGGTGAGCTCGAGGTGGGGGTAAGAACGACGTGCAATAAATGCATGTCGCTTCTCCACCTTTCCATTATTTTCCATCAACCATAGCTGGGGTAGAATACATTTAAACTCCATTAAGCACATTAATCAACCATACAAATCCAACATGTCACTTCCATTTTTCATATTGAAATGAAAACCCTCTTATTCATAGTTTGAATACCAACATCAAATATATAATATTTCCCATATTTCTAACAAGTTCCACTTCACAAGGATTATTTGACCTCGAATAATTGCATAACCCATAACTATTGTCCACATAATATAACCAATACCATGAAGATAATATACCATGAATGAAACATGTTATAACCAAGGTGAGTGTGAGTTGAAATATAAATTTCAACCAAATGCCAAAGGAGATGTATAGCATTTATAACCCATTGCTTGTCACTTTCCTTTGACCTTTAAATTACCAGCCCTTATCGTCATTGATTGCATGCGAGAATTTGTATGAATTATTGTGTTTTCTCAACTATAATATGCTTCATAAAGTTGTCATGAGTGCAATTTAGAGAAGCATTTCTTTTTCACCATGATCTACAAGGGGGTCCCACCTTTCTAGTATATTATTAAGTATATGTGTATAAGTAAAGAGGCATTGCAACCCATTTGCAGGCAAGGGTATTATGTTGCGCTTTTGGGCATCAACAAAGTGTAACTCATGCATGGAGCTTCTTTCAAGGATGGACAAGAATAATTCTATATAATGAAGGTGGAGAAGAAAGTTTGATATCTTTTTCTTGGGAAATTAATGGAAAGGCTTGGAAGTTGTCATAGTTAGTTGATTGAGGGCTCGAGGACTCTTATTCATGGTGAATGAGAGGTTGGTTGGAAGGAGATTCATCCCCCACACTCTATTGTGGCATGTTGAATCAAATATTGTAGTGCATTGGTTAGACATTCATAACACTATAAGTAAGTTGATCCCTTTGTTAACTTTCTAATCTCGACACCTAGGTAAATTGTTTACTAGTGATTTCCTTGTTGTAAATAAAATTAGTATCTCACAAAACAAAAAACAATTGTTGGAATAATTAACTGAAACAAATAGTGGAAGCAATGTTGGAAACCAAATCTCATACAAAATACCCAAAGATATTATTCCCATCAACTAATATTATCATTCAAATAAATTCAAAGCTTACAAGGGCTCCCTTACTAGGAAAATGGTCCATTGAGAAATACATAAAACTTTAGACAACATCTGCGAGCCCTATCAACTCTTGCATCATTGTAAGACCCTAGAATTCCATGTTTTTTGAAGTGTGTGTGTCTTTCCTTAAGAAAACCCCCATATATGTTCTTGTCTCCACTAAAACCCACATACATGTGCACCCAGACTATACATAAAACTTTGTATGGTGAGACCTTGTTGTCGTAGCTCCAATCTTCTGGAACTCTTTGCAGTAGCCCCTGCTCTCTCTTGTCCCTAACCTGTACTAATCTCTAGATGAAAATCCTTCTCCACCTATCTGAGATCTCCTTGAGAAAAAATCCTTATCTTCTCTTTGTGTCAAGTATATCTCACTCCTCCTTTAACCTAGCCTTGCTTTTATAATATTGAGTGATGACCTAACCCTAAACTCTAAAGTGATTAACGGTTGAGATTAAACTTCACCTCACTTGAGATCAATGGCTAAGATTTAATTCACTAATGCTATAACTTTACCATTTCATTAAATAAACTCAACTAATTAATAAAATCACTTTACTTTAAGAATTCCTTTAATTAAAGTAAATTACCAAGGTAGAAGGATTTGGAAAACTTCCACACATCTAGACACTTAGACTTGTGTTGATGTACCTATTTGATGCTACAAACATCAACACTCCATCTTAGTGAGGAATGTATTTTTCACCACTCCAAGTTTGTCCATGAAGAACACAAGCTTCCCTTTAACCAAGGGTTCGATCAGAATGTTTGCAACCTACTCATATGTGGAAACATACTGAAGCTTGGCTTCCCCCTTCTAGATCTTGTCTCGAATGAAGTGATACTTGATCTCAATATGCTTGAACCTGTCATGAAATATCAGATTCTCAAAGAGTTTGATACAACTATGATTATCACACTATATCACTATGGGCTCCAACTCCTGATCAAATAAACTTGTAAGCAATTTTCAAATCCAAATGGCTTCAAAACTAACCATACTCATTGTCGTATACTATTCCTCTACTAAAATGAGTGCTAAAAACTTCTACTTCATGTTGAACCATGTAATCATTGTTCATCCCATGATAAAGCAGTACCCTGAGACGATCTTCCTGTATACTAAACTCCCTACCCAATCTGTGTCTGAATATCCCTACAACCTTACTCCATCACTTCCAAGATACCTCAACCCATACTCCATTGTACCTCTCAAGTACCTGAGCACATGCTTCATTGTTATCCAGTGCACTTGCCTCATATCCACCATGAATTGACTGAAGGTGTTCACAACAAAACATATATTTGTCCTGGTGTTGATCAAATACATCAAGGACCCTATTAGCTACCTATTTTTCCTGGGATCCACCAACTCAGAATATGAAGTAACAAACTTCTTTAGGTTTGTAGCCATTTATCTACAATAATCCATCCTAAATCTCTTCAAGATATATATTGTGTACTTCCCTTGACCAAGGAATATCTCTCCTAATATTTGTGATACCTCTAACCCCATGAAATAATGCATCAAGTCAATATCCTTAATATTGAACTCTATAGCCAAATCTACTCTGCACCTTGCTATAAGTTCCTCTACACCTGTGAGAAACGTATCATCCATGTACAACACCAAGATAATTGGATATGTCTCAACAAGTATGATGTGCAAGTTAGAATTTACCTCACTCTTGGTAAATCCCATACTCTACAAGTATCTGTCAATCCTAGAATACCACACCCTAGGTTCTTGCTTGAGTATGTACAAGGATATCTTAAGCTTGCACACATGAGACTCCCTCCCATGTACCTCAAATATCTGAGGTTTCTCTATATACACGTTTTCCTCAATGATCATGTTGAGGAAAGTTGTATTTACATCCATTTGGTGAATCATCCACCCCATAACTGAAGCAATAGAAATAATAGCTCAAATAAAATCATACCTAGATACTGGAGCAAATTTATCCTTGTAATCTACTCTCTTTGTATGAGAGAATACTATATCCACAAATCCCGCTTTGAACTTCTCAATGCTACCATTTGTAACATGCTCGATCTTGTAGAGCCACCTGGAACTCACAATTGACTCCCCCTCTGGTCTAGAAACTATGTCCCAAACATGATTCATCATGATAGAGGTGTACTCCTCCACCATGGAATCCTTCCAAACCTATTTATCTATCACTTCCTACAAATTGGAAGGCTCAACATCAATGATGCTACTCATAAGCGCCATATATTTCAAAAACTTCTTCGAAATTCTGCTCTCCTAACAGAACTGAAAGGGGATAACTCCTCCTCCCCACCTAAAGTCTAACTTCTTGAACTGGATTTTTTTGAGCGCTACTCATCCTTCGGAGCCTCCTGCTCCTCATCCTCTATTTCTATTGGTGACTCATGAGATTTCCTAGATGATAAGTTCTCCTCAAACTTGATATCTCTACTCACAATTTTCTTTTGTTGCATTGGTATGAAAATCATGTAAATATTTGAGGTCCCTCTATACCCCACAAACATACCCTTCTGTCCTAAAGGCTCCAATTTCATCCTCTTCTCCATAGGCACATGGATGTAGATTTGAACACCAAAGATCCTAAAGTGCCCTATCTCTGGCTTTACTCCTGAGAATTCCTAATCTAGAGTCTTGTCTCCCAATATCCTATTAGGACTCATGTTTCATGCATATACTGGCATGTTACACTCCTCTTCCCAAAGAAACATAGGCAACTCCTAGTCATCTATCAGAGCCCTGGAAGAACTGATGATGGACCGATTCTTTCTCTCCCCAACCCCATTTTGTTGAGGGTTGTATGATAGTGTCAACCCTCTCTTGATGCCTACCTCATTGCATAAATCCATGAATTCATTAGAGGTGTAATCTCCCCCATTATCTGACCTCAATACCTTGATCTTATTCCCTTTCTGGTTCTCCACCTGAGCCTTGAACTCCTAAAACTAACTGAAGACCTCATCCTTGGTATTCATAAAGAATATCAAGGTTTTCTTGGAAAAGTCATCAATACATGTCAGATAATATGGCGATCCCTGCACTGATGCTACTAACAATGATCCACTCACATATGAGTGAATAATATCCAAGATCCCCTTGGACCTAATCTCACTGCTTGGAAAAGCATCCTTGGCATTCTTTCCAAGTGCACATGCCCTGTTTCTTGACACTGAAATCTAGAAGACCTATAACAATCTCCCTCAAAAATTGACAATGCCCTATCATCTAGATGTCCCATCCTATTGTGAAATATATCACATAGGTTATCATTGTCATGTACCAAATATTGAACATACTTTCCTGTCAACCTGTATAAATTACTCTCTCTAACCCCATTGACCATTGTTGTGTATGGGATAGCTCCCTTTAAACAAGTGAATACCTTCCCTCTCTAAAAAGTAACGAAAAAAACCTTGTCCTTCATAACTCATACTAATAGCAATTTTTCCTAAATCCTCGTACATAAAGCACATCATGGGCATTAAATGAACCTCTTGACTCAAGTTAGAATAAAATGGTCCCCTCACCCTTCATTGCATACTTGCATCATCACCAAGATCCACATAGATCCCCGAGTCCTTCTTCATGAGACTGTTGAATAACTCTCATTCTTCTATCATATGATAAGATGCACCAATGTCTAAGTATCACACACTCTTGGTAGTTGTGTTGGTGGAAAGGGAAGAAACTAGAGAGAAATCCCTCTCAAAGTTTGCAGCAAACTCATCGAGTTGAGTTTCTGCAGATGTTGCTACCTGTTGTGATTTTCTTCCTTACTTCTTCTCTGGACACGAAGATGCATAATGTCCATTCTTATGACATGTAGAGTATTTTATTTTACTCAAGTCCTTCTTCTTCCCCGACTGTGAATTACCTCCATCATTGTTACCCCTCTTGTTGGGAACCTTTCCTTTTCCCTTCCTTGTCGTTATTGACAAGGGTCGGGTTCTCATCACTGCCTCCTTACTTGTTTCCTTTAGACTCCTCATGAGTCTCTTCTTGGATAAAATCGTCCCATAGCCTTCACCAATATGCAATATTTTCCCAATCTCAAACTCCCTTGAAAAATGGTTCCCAAGACTTTGAGAAACCATTCAATTCCACGTTTACAAGTTTTGGATCATTCACTTTCTCCCAAATAGTTGCAAGTTGATCACGTACCTGAGTGATCCTTATGAAGTAGCTAGTAACATTTTCATATCTATACATTTTCATTGATTTGAGTGTATTTCTTAAGATCATATTCCTATTCAAGTTATCGCTCTAGAATAAACCTACCAGGGCTTCAAACATCTCCTTGGTCATGTTTTTCTCATACAAGTGAGGAATCAATTGATTCTTTACTACATCCAATATTTCCCATTGGTATTTAATCTCATTCTTCTCGTGAACTTCCAAAGATAGCATATCTTTCAATGGAGGAACTACTTTTTCAACAATTTCCCAAAGATCAAAGTCCTTCATAACCAAAGTAACTCTTTCTTTCCAAGATAGGAAGTTGGATGCTCCGTCCAATCTATCTTCAACTCTCAGAATTGTTGTTGCAATCCCTTGGATCTGATAAATTGCTAAGGAAATAACATGTTGTCGCAATCCCTTAAATATGATAAACTACTGAGGAAATAACTTGTTGCTGAAACTTCCCTTGTACTGACCTGTATGATTCTGTACGCACCTATTATCACTACAACCTAGTATGTATGCACCATTTTCTACCGCAACCTATGTACATACATGCCTTTTATTGTTGCAACCCGAGTACAACTATGTACGACTATAAAAACAAGTTCTACCTCTATTGGATTGTTTCCATGAAATCCAACCCTTGATTTTTTATTGTTGGTTATAGATCTGTTGAGATCTCATTGAAGATCTGACAGATTTTTTGCTAACCGTTATGGATCTAAAATCTGGATTCCTCTCAGAGTGAGAGATTTGATACCATGTTATCTTTCTAATCCTTGAAACTAGGTAAATTGTTTACTAGTGATTTCCTTATTGTAAATCAAATTAGCAACTCAGAAAACAAAGTACACTTATTGGATTAATTAACTCAAACAAATAGTGGAAGCAATACTAGAAACAAAATCTCATACACAATACGCAAAGATATTTTTCCCATCAACTAATCTTATCATTCAAATAACTTCAAAGCTTACAAGGACTCCCTTATTGGTAAAATGGCCCAGTGAGAAATACATAAAACTTTAGACAACACTTGCAATCCCTAGAAACTCCTGCATCATTGTACATGTAGTGTCCCCACAATAATCCTCGTTTTAATCAATGCTTAATGTAGATATAATGTGTGGCCATGTCCAAGTGATGTATATGCGAATTGTTTTTCTAAATATTTATAATAAAATGTGATGCCAACTGTTGGGGGACATGGAAAGAGATGGGGGTTGATTAATCCACAAGAGAGGGGGGGTCTAAGAGAATGTCTAAGAGGGGTTTAAGGGGGAATTACCAATGTCTATTAATTCAACCCACTTCCTGGATTTTCTAT
>ML831008.1:118814-132324 GCA_009831015.1 Picea engelmannii | reverse complement strand
TTTTTAATGTTATGTTTATGTCTTTAATGCTATGTTTCAAACTTTCATGAACATGTTTTTAGCTTTTGAACAAGACGATGTGTTTTTAAAATATATATGTTTCATGATTAATCATGTTGGTATGCTATTTTCATTTCTATTAGGTGTATGATAAACTTATAAGAAGAGTATTGAATATAATTTTTTTATTTTTTCAAATTTTGTACTATGTCGAACTTAATGCCGAATTTTATCCCCAAAAATTTGACTGTCGAATTTTTGGCGAACTTCAAGCTTGCCGAACTCGAACACGAACACGAACCAGGTGACTAAGCCTGCAGGGTTAGCACAATGATAATAGACTGGAAATAGAGAAGAAAAACCATTCAAAGGATCGAAATAATCAGAACAAACAGTTCAGAAAATGACAAGTCAGATCACAAATTTACCATAGTATCGCCAAGAAAAGAAGTTTGAAGATTATTGATCAAGCTTACAAGAGAGTTGATTGCGCCACACTTGGCAAGCTTACAACTGGTACAATGACTACTTTGCTTAGAGAAGAGCCACTAGACTAGAGATAGAGAAAGAGAAGAATGAGAGAGACACTATGCTACTTTTGCAATGAACCCTGCTAATAACCAATGAAAACCATCCAATTTATAGGAGAGGAGTGTGAATAAAATAGGAGTTAATGCGCATGAGGGAATAAGTGTGAGTGAGAAATTTAGGAATTAAGGCGCATGAGGGAATGGAAAGAGAGTTAACTCATGTAAAGAATAGGAGAGTTAACGCATGGGGGAATACATTAGGAATTAAATGCATGTTTAAATGCTAAATTTGGCCAAGTAATGAGTGAGTTTTAGCCAAGGGGAAATTCGTCCTATTTTTTAGGGATTTTCCTAAATTTTAGGAAATTTGTGTTTAAAAGCAAGTTAAGAGGAATTTGAGGAAATTAATGCATGCAAAGTGAAGATATGTCGAGTGAGGAAAAGTTAGTGAGAAAATTAAGCCTTGATTGGGGAATTTTGTCCTATTTTTTAGGGATTCCCTATTTTTTTTAGGAAATTATGGTTTAAACTCAACTGAAGGCGAATTTTATGGAGTTGATGCATGACAAGTGGAGAGGTGATTATATGAAGGAATATACAACTAAATTTAGGCCTAGTTATGCGACTCCCTTATCTCAATTAATTAATTTATTATATGCTCAAATCTTCGGAAAATGTGCCGTATGCTAGGTGGATGCCACATCACTCTGTAGATTTGCCACATGTCGACCCATGAGGGTGCCACTTGGCACTGCATGGATGACGATCGCACCTACTAAATATAGAACTTTCTAAAAATAGAATCCAACTCCTAAATTTTAGGAAACTGTCCACATCTTCTAGGAAGACTAGGAGAACACCGTGACATGTCACTGTCTAAAAATAGACACTGCTAAAAATATAAAGTTGTCCGGATGCCTTTGAATTTATACTCATTGAACTCGTTTTTCCGGAACGGATCCGAATCTGCAATTAGAATTGACATGCGAGCCCTGGTGCTAAACCTACTAAAAATAGTAAACTTTGCCAAATCATCTCAGAAAAGATCCAAAAGGCTCCGAATGTCTCAAGGATCAATACTACGTGCTCAAACTATGAATCCAAGGCCTGGAGCAAAACTTGCTAAAATAGAAAGTTCTCGCATGTTGCCCGTAAAAGTGACATCGGGCCTAGAATCATGCAATAACTCACCCAATATGCTTAGAACTGCTCCAAACTTTCAAGAGACCCACTCAAATCGTGTCTCCTAAAAAATAGCAACACCTGTTGTATGTAGACATCTCTCTCAAGATGCATGGAAACCAAGTCAACTCTAACTTTGAACTAAACGACCATGTACCAAATCCCGATCATATACCTGCCTTTGATGGGAACCAACCTCTGCTAACCACTGTTGAATTTTTATGCTTGATCAACTTGTTAACATTCTATTCAATTTTTCATAGCATAACCATCATGAAGCATAAACCCGAAGCATTAATTGCATCGTACATTTATCCAAGATCACAAGAAGATAACCATGCACAAAATACATAAGAGATATCCTGGGAAACCCTTCTTCACAAGGGAGAAAAACTTAGCAACAACCTTTCACTAGATAATAGATAGTCCAAGAGAAAATCCAATCACCAAGAAGAAGTGCGCTAGAATCCCAAGAGGCTAGCGCTACACAAGAGAGGGAAAGTGATCCAAGTGTGTTATGACAAAATGAGAGATAGTTCTCTCTATTTATACAAGTCCAATGAGAAATTTTTCCTTTCCAAACGATGTTTCTTCATCCATGCCGACTTCAGCAGATTAGGTCTTCTACACAAGATGTTGGGCTTCTGATGGGTCTTCTACACAAGACGTTGGGCTTCTTCTTGTCTCTGGTCATCATAGTGAAAGGCTACATCAATATGTCACACATGGCTGCATCTAGTGTGAACATCCTCATCTCTTGTAGGGGCTACGACCCACTAGAGCAAGTCATCATCATCGTCAATGGCTGCTCCCTCATGATGTGTCCACTTGGTCAATTCCCAAGTGACATGTCCACATGGTCTGCTCCCATGGAACGTTGGGTGCCCTCCTAGGACAACTTGCCACTCCTTTGACAAGTGTCATGCTCAACTCAGTCTCAGAGGAGCGTTCAACCCAGCCCGATATGGGGATAAGATCAGGGGCGTCCCCACAGATCAACCCAGCCCATCCTCCTAGGGAGAAGACCTGTCCCAGGTCAACCCAACCCAACACAACTGAGGAGAAGACCGGTCTTGGGGAGAAGATAGGGAGAAGGCACAGGTCGACCCAACCCACTGCTCTAGGGAGAAGACCTGAAGAATGTTTCACAAAGCTGCAATCATCAACACTCCCTCTCACAAGAGGGACATTCTTTGTCACGCCAAGTTTATCATGAAAGTACACGAACTTCGACTTGGCAAGGGGCTTGGTGAGAACATCTCCGATCTGCTCATCGGTAGGAAGGTATTCCACTCGAACTGCCTTTCGCTGCACAATATCACGAATATAGTGATACTTTATCTCAACATGTTTGGTACTGTCATGAGATATTGGATTCTCTGAGAGCTTCACACAGCTCTGGTTGTCATAATGTATTATGGTGGGATCCAACATTTGGCCAAACAATCCTGCAAGGAGTTTGCGAAACCAGACTGCTTCGCATACTGCTGTACATACTGCAATGTACTCTGCTTCTGCTGTACTCAGGGCCACATAAGTTTGTTTTCTGCTGCACCATGAAACCATGGCAGATCCTAGGTTGAAACAACATCTGGAGGTGCTCTTTTTGTCAACTGTGCTTTCTGCCTAATCTGAATCGGCATATCCCTGCAATCTCATGTCGATACTAGAAGCATATTTGAGGCCATGTCCAATTGTGCCTTGTAAGTATCTCAACACATGCTTCATAGTCACCCAATGTATCTGTCTTGGCTGACTCATGAACTGGCTAAGTGCATTCACTGCATAGCAAATATCAGGTCTGGTATTAACCAGATACATCGGTGATCTAATCAACTGTTGATACATAGTCAGATCAATCAGGTCTGAATCAGAAGAAGACTCACTCAACTTCTTCAGATTCACCACCATCGGTGTGGTCATGGACTTACAGTCTGTCATGCCAAATCTCCTCAAGATCTCAACTGTGTACTTCCCTTGACTCAGGAAGATCTCATCAGTTCTCTGCCATACTTTGAGTCCCAAGAAGTAATGCATCAATCCGAGATCCTCCATCTCAAATTCAGAAGCCAACTCATGCTTGCACCAAGTAATGAGATGCTCTGCTTCGGTGAGGAATAAGTCATCAACATACAGGATCAGAGTCAGGGATTCACCATTGTCAACTTTGTAGTACAGGTTGGCATCAACAACACTCTTGCTGAAACCCAAACTCATCAGATATCCATCAATCCTTGCATACCAAGCACGAGGGGCCTACTTGAGTCCATGTAGAGCTTTCTTCAACCTGTACACATGGGACTCCTTCCCATGAATCACAAAGCCATCTGGCTGCTTGATATACACCTCTTCCTCAATCTCGCCATTGAGAAAGGCTATCTTCACATCCATCTGATGTAGTCTCCAACCCAAGGCTGAAGCAAGTGCAATAATCGTCTGGATGGAGGTATATCGAGCAACAAGAGCAAAAGTCTCCTCATAATCTATTCCCTCCACCTGAGAGAATCCTCTGGCCACAAATCTCACTTTGTGTTTCTTAATGCTCCCGTTAGTTGCATGTTTTATCTTATAAATCAACTTGGAAGTCACCACAGACTTCCCTTTGGGCCTTGGAACAATGTCCCACACATCATTCTTCATGATGGATTGATACTACTCCATTATGGCATCCTTCCATATTGGCTGATTAGTGTTAATGTTTAAGCTATTATTAGAGTTCTTTGCATTTCACTAGATAACAATAGTATAAGATAGGATCATTGAGAAATACACAATCACAAGAGACACATCATTTATCCTCGGAAACCCTCATGGGGGAGAAAACATAGCAAAACTTCCTTATTATAGATAGCCAATACAATGCCAAGAGATAACTCAAACAAATACAAAAATTCCTCTCCCAAGAATGCGCCTCTCTCTCTCTCTCTCTCTCTCTCTCTCTTCTCCAACTGCAGCTCCGAAACTTGCTCCTCAATGAACAAGTGAGTGTATGTCTAACTGAGGCACTAGCCTCCTTATTTATACAACACTGGCATGTGTGGAGGTGTCTTTTCACTGGCAGGGCCGACTTCTCCTTCTGGGTGGTTATAACCACCTTAGTATATTCTAGGTCCTCTTTAATATATTCTGGGGCCGACTTCTTCTTCTGCTTATTACAATTATATTTTGACCAATCTGCAAAAGGGGATTTGGTCCTTTACAATAGCCGACATGATGAATCCGCAATGGGGATTGATCTAATGAATAATATATCAATAATAATTAGAATACACTTTGCAGTTACATTATTTCAACACTCCCCCTTAACAAGAAGGGTATTCTATAACAACATCAGGTGAGAGAGAGGACTGCATCATCAACAACATCATCAATATCATCTTGGAACACTGACTGGCGTATCTATAAATCATCAGAAGTTTTCTCATCGGCAACATCGTCATTCTCAAAGGAATGCAATCATCATCTGCATCAATATGGATTAGAATAAAGCTAATACATCATCATCACAGCACGAGGCTGGCTCATCATTACAATACTGGACTGGCTTTACGTCACAACTATCAAGCTGGAAGCACAGTACTTGTCTTGCTTTACATCACAACAATCAAGCTGGAAGCAAGATACTCGTCTTGCTTTACGTCACAACAATCAAGCTGGAAGCAAGATACTAGACTGGCTTTACGTCACAACTATCAAGCTGAAAGCACAATACTAGTCACATCTCATCTCATCGTCTTGCTTTACGTCACAACAATAAAGCTGGAAGCAAGATACTAGACTGGCTTTACGTCACAGCTATCAAGCTGGAAGCATAGTACTAGTCACATCTCATCTCGTCTTGCTTTACGTCACAACAATCAAGCTGGAAGCAAGATACTCGTCTTGCTTTATGTCACAACAATCAAGCTGGAAGCAAGATACTAGACTGGCTTTACGTCACAACTATCAAGTTGGAAGCATAGTACTAGTCACATCTCATCTCATCTTCTTGCTTTACGTCACAACAATAAAGCTGGAAGCAAGATACTAGACAGGCGTTATGTCACAACTATCAAGCTGGAAGCACAGTACTAGTCACATCTCATCTCATCGTCTTGCTTTACGTCACAACAATAAAGCTGGAAGCAAGATACTAGACTAGCTTTACGTCACAACTATCAAGCTGGAAGCACAGTACTAGTCACATCTCATCTCATCGCTACTCCTCCTTTCGAGGAAGGTCCTTTCGGACTATACCAAGCTTATCCTCGAAAGTGCTCAAACTTTACACAAGATAGAGGCTTGGTCAACACATCGGCAACCTGTTCATCCGTGCTAACGTACTGAAGCTTTATGGCTCCTCTCTGCACCATGTCACGGATGTATTGATATTGGATCTCTTTGTGCTTCGACCTGTCATGGAATACAGGATTCTCTGTCATCTTTATGCAGCTTTGGTTGTCACATAGGATCATGGTTGCTTCCATCTCTAGGTCAAATAGACCGGTCAACAACTTTCGAAGCCATATAGCTTCGCAGCTGGCAGAACACGCAGCAATGTATTCTGCTTCCGCTGTACTGAGAGCAATGTTGGATTGCTTCCTACTCTGCCATGCGATCATGGCTGATCCCAAATTGAAACAACATCCTGAAGTGCTCTTCCTGTCCGAGACACTTCCAACCCCAATCTGAATCAGTATATCCACTCAATGTGAAATCATGATCTCCATCATAACTGAAACCACAATCTAATGTACCTTTAAGGTACCTCATCACATGTTTTGCAACAACTAGGTGAACATGTCTGGGTTCTACCTGAAACTGACACTGCAAAACAGATATCTGGTCTGGTGTTCGTCAGGTACATCAACGATCCAATGATTTGTCTATACAGCGTGGCATCAATCAATTTTGACGAAGTGTCGACCAATGGCTTCAACTTCGTTTCCATGGGTGTATTCATGGACTTGCACTCTAACATGTCGAATCTCTTCAGGATTTCGACTGCATACTTCCCTTGGTTAAGGAAGATCCTCTATGGACTCTACCATACCTCAAGACCTAAGAAATAGTGAATTAGGCCAAGGTCTTTCATCTCAAATTCTGAAGCGAGCCTCTTCTTACATTCGGTGATGAGCTTTTCTTCTCTAGTTAAGAATAAGTCATCCACATACAACAATAATATCACAGGCTCATCGTTCATAACCTTGAAGTAGAGGTTAGAATCCGCTTTACTCTTGGTAAAGCCCAAGCTCGTCAGAAAACTGGTTACTGTTTATCCTGCCATACCAAGCTCTAGGAGCTTTCTTCAATCCGTACAGAGCCTTCTTCAACTTGCAGACATGAGACTTCCTGTCTTCAACTTCAAATGCTTGAGGTTGCTCTATATACACTTCGTCTTCGATGACACCATTTAGGAAGGCTGTCTTTACGTCCATCTGGTGTAACTTCCACTTTATCTTAGCTGCAAGGGCTATGATGGTTCTGATCGAAGTGTATCTGGCTACAGTAGCGAATGTCTCTTCATAGTCAATGCCTTCTTTTTGAGAAAAGCCACGAGCGACAAATCTTGCTTTATGCTTCTCAATACTTCCATCAACAGCATGTTTTATTTTGAAGAGCCATTTGGAAGATACCCCATCCTTACTCTTCGGTCTGAGAACTATTTCCCATACATCATTCTTTATTATGGATTGGTATTCCTCTGTCATGGCATCTGCCCATTCTTTCTTCTGAATGGCTTCTTCAAAGCAAGTAGGCTCCTTTTCTAGGAGATCACACATCAAATCCATATAATTGGAGAATGGCTTAGGTCTCTTCACCTGTCTCATGGTTCCTTCGGAAACACCATACATCTCTCCATCTTGAATAAGCTCTCTTGCCCAAGCAGGCTTTCTTTTATGGGAGATCGTTATCTAAGTAGGTTCTTGAAATTCTACTATGTCACAATCTTCTAGAATTTCCTCATCAGGGGAAGTTACGACTTCCCTCACTGGTTCTGCAGCTCTGGGAACCTCCCTCACTGATTCTGCAATTTTGGGGATTACGGGTTCCTCTTCATATACTTCTTCAAGTTGGCATCTTCTCGATTTCTTGAGCGTTGCATCTTTATCGAAGGTCACATCCCTGCTCATCTCAATGTGATGGTGACCTGGGATATAAATCCCGAAGGCCTTGGAGACCTCACAGTATCCCACAAATATTCCCTTCTTTCCTGAGGGTTCCAGCTTATTTCTTTTCTCTTTCGAAATATGTATAAATACTGGGCAACCTAATATTTTGAGATGGCTTACCTCTGGTTTCTTTTCGGTGAACATCTCTTTCGGGGTCTTGAACCCAAGTGCACTATGGGACAATCGATTTTGCACATATACAACTGTCATTGCTGCTTCTGCCCATAAGCACATTGGAAGATCTTGATCATGGATCATGGTCTTCACGGCTTCCATTATCGTTTTGTTTTTCCTTTTAGCTACACCGTTTTGTGGAGGATTATAGGGAGTAGCGAGTTCCCTCTTGATCCCACTGATGGAGGATTATGGCATTGGGCCACACACATCTTAATCAATGAGTTCTAAGACTCCTTCTGCTTTGCTGTCTCTCTTCGGAAAAGGGTTCTTGATGTTCTTCCCTTGTGCACATCCATTGCACACGCCTTCATGGTCAACCTTGAGTTCTGGTAGACCTGTGACTGCTTTGCATACATATGGTAGCGCGTTGTAGTTGATGTGGGTTAATCTTCTATGCTAAAGTTCACATGGATTCTCAATGGCGTGGGTCATGGCAGCTTCTAAGTGATCCTTTAGCTTATACAAGCCACCTTCTTCTTTTCCAATGATGATTGCTTCTTTTATGGTTTCTTCTTTAGTACGTTGCCTTCTGCAACCTTCACTAAAGCTTCCTCAGGGTTATTACCTGTGACCTGGAACAAGGTCAACAAAACAACAAGCAAGAGTAATATCCTTTTGATAATATAAAGCAATAGCACGAACAATCATCACAGTAGCTCCTTTAGAGCTATCACTTGTAACTTGTCTGAAGCAAAGATTAAAGGTAAGGAATACAATACGAGATGAGGTCAACACTCTCATAGTGTTGATCAAACATTCCTCCATGGCAACCTGGAACTAACACAAGAGATTTCTCCTAGAACCCGGAGTCTTGTCCTTGAGAATGACTATGTTGCTACTTTCCTTCCAAGTCTCCTTCACTCAAGATGACAAGTGTTTTCTTCAACCTGTCTTTTGTACTAGGACAATATGCTCTCTTGACAGAAGGTTAGGTTAGAGAATAAAGTCTGTGATCTCGACTTTAATCCATCTAATAATTTGATCATGGCTTCAACATGCAACACTGATCAAGATAATGTCATAACAAATAGATGCATATCAAAATAATCACACCTGGGTTGCATCATTCCTCTGAATGTGTTGGATCTTGAGATCCTTCTGGACCTATGGAAAGAGATCCCTTCTCCTGCAAATACCGTTTAAGGCTTAACTGTTTAAACATGTGTGGGTAGATACATCTGACGACATTTGCAGGTAGAGGCACGATCTGGTAGCAGCGGTAATGATCACCAACTCTTAAGAACTTCAAGGGTTACTGCAATTGGTACTACGACTGTAACTGCAACTGCAATTGATACTGCAACTAGTTCTGAGACTGCAACTGCAACTGCAACTTAGGGTATTATGAGGAAACCCTAATTTTTCAAACTTCAATTTTTGAAATTCTGATCCAGGGGATAGATTCACTGAGCTGAGGTGAGTAAGCTGGTGCAGTCAGATTTATGAAAATCCAACTTTTACCCCCTCAAATTTGACCAGTGGATTTCTGGACTGGTGCTTCTGGTTTTCTGGTACTTCTGGTACTCTGGTTTTCTGGTACTTTGTGAAAACTAGGGTTTCACTTTCCGGGACATCTAGCCACTGAAAAGTTGCGCTGAGGATGCCAAAGTGATCCTCGAGGAAGGGTGCACTTTTCTAGATGGTGTTGGGGGCTGAAATACTTCTTCAATAAAAAGCCCTAATTTGCATGTACGACAACAGTGACGTTTTTCACTTTCTCTTGTGAAAGATGCTCTCTTTAGCTTAGCTATGATACCATGTTAATGTTTAAGCTATTATTAGAGTTCTTTGCATTTCACTAGATAACAATAGCATAAGATAGGATCACTGAGAAATACACAATCACAAGAGACACATCATTTATCCCGGGAAATCCTCATGGGGGATAAAACCCAGCAAAACTTCCTTATTATAGATAGCCAATACAATGCCAAGAGATAACTCAAACAAATACAGAAATTCCTCTACCAAGAATGCGCCTCTCTCTCTCTCTCTTTGCAGCTCCGAAACTTGCTCCTCAATGAACAGGTGAGTGTATGTCTAACTGAGGCGCTAGCCTCCTTATTTATACAACACTGACACGTGTGGAGGTGTCTTTTCACTGGCAGGGCCGACTTCTCCTTCTGGGTGGTTATAACCACCTTTAGTATATTCTGGGGCCGACTTCTTCTTCTACCTATTACAATTATATTTTGACCAATCCACAAAAGGGGATTTGGTCCTTTACAATAGCCGACATGATCAAGCCGCAATGGGGATTGATCCAATGAATAATATATCAATAATAATTAGAATACACTTTGCAGTTAAATTATTTCAACAATTAGATGCCTCCTCATAACTGGAAGGCTCATAATCAATGATGTGGCTCATGGCTGCTATATAACTCAAGAATCTTTGGGGTCTCGTACTTTCTCTGAAAGTACCATGAGGAGCCGCATGTCCCTCTGCCTCCTGCGAAGTATGATGTGCCCAGGCAGGTCTTTTTCGACCCACTGTAATCTCTCTAGGAACATCAATAGGATGTACTAGTCTAATAGGATCAACAGGCTCAATAGTCTCTACTGGCTCGTTTGTCTCTCTCTGTACTGCTGGGGTGTGAGGTGGGGAAGACACCATCTCTTCCTCTCTCTCACTGTCAGTCTCTATGTGAGACCTTCTCGATTTTCTGAAGGCAACTTCCTCCTCAAAGGAAACATCTTGACTCACTTCGATCTGTCTCTGACCTGAGATGTAGATCTGATATGCCTTCGATGTTTCACTGTACCCAACAAAAGTGCCCTTCGTGCCAGAGGGTTCTAGTTTTGATCTTTTCTCCTTGGGTACGTGAATGTAGACTAGACACCCAAATATCCTGAAGTGTCCTACTTCAGGCTTAACTCCGGTGAAGGCCTCTTCGGGAGTTATGTTCTTCAAAATCTTGTGAAGACTTCTGTTCTGCACATATACTGCGGTCATAGATGCTTCTGTCCAAAGAAACATCGGTAGACTCTAATCATGGATCATTGCCTTGGTTGCTTCCACAATAGACCTGTTCTTCCTTTCTGCAGCTCCATTCTGTTGAGGGTTGTAAGGAACAGTGTACTCCCTCTTGATCCCTGCCTCAATGCAGAAATCAGTAAAACATTTGGAGGTATACTCTCCTCCATTATCTGATCTCAAGGTCTTAATCTTCCTTCTGGTCAGGTTCTCAATCTGAGCTTTAAATTCTTGGAATCTGACAAGGACTTATTCTGAGTCCTTGGACTTCAAGAAGTAAATCCACATCTTCCTTGAGTAATCATCAATGAAGATCACTTAGTATAGGTATCCACTCAAGGAAGCAACCGTCATAGGTCCACACAAATCTGAATGTATTAGATCCAAGATTCCTTTGAATCTGCTGCCACTACTAGAAAATGTCTGCTTGGCATTCTTGCCAAGAGCACAACCTCTGCAAACACCATCATGCTCAACACGAAATGGTGGAAGTCCAGTCACCATCTTCCCCAGAGCGGGAAGAGCTCTGTAATGTAAGTGAGTAAGTCTCCTGTGCCAAAGCTCACTCAGCTTGATAGAATCATGTACAAGTGCCTGAACTGGATGAACTGTCAATTTGTACAAGCTGTCTTCTCGAACACCAATTACATTGGCTGAATCCATACTAGAGTTTTTGTGCCATGCAAGAACTTTTCCATTGGAGAAGGCAACCTTGTATCCTTTTTCCTCTAATGCTGAAATAGAGACAAAGTTCTTTCTCATTCCCGGTACAAGCAATACATCACTCAGATGAAGTGGAATACCTGAGTCTAGTTGAAGGGAGGTGTTTCCAGTTCTCTTCACAACGTATCTAGCATCGTCACCAAGTACAACATGTAATCGAGAATCCTTCTCCACTAGTTCAGTGAGATGTTCTTTATATCCAATCATATGTCTGGAAGTACCACTGTCAATTAACCAGACATTATTGCTAGTAGGAACCGTACCTGAGAGGGTTGAGATGAAGAAGAATTCTTCAGCAGGATTGGATTTGGTGTGAGGTGGATCTTCATCAACGTTGGCAGTGGTTGCATGCCTCCTTTCTTTCCTTCGTATAGGACAGTCTCTAGTATAGTGTCCATATTTATCACATCTGTAACACTGAAATTTTGACATGTCTTTCTCCTTGTGTTCATGAACATGATGTGGCTTTCGTTTCCTCTGAAATCTTTGCATACCTTTTCCTCTTCCTATACCTTTCCTTGCATGAGAGGCAAGTACATGACTTTCATCATGATGGGAACTATGTGCACCTCTCACTCCAAGTCTTGTCTCCTCCTGAGTGCAGTCTGCCCATAATCGATTAGACTTAGGCAATTTGGAACGTCCATTGATACTCTGGATGAATGGCTCCCAATGACTTGGAAGACCATTGAGGGTTTAGCATTACCATCTCTCTGTCTGAGATGTTTTCTCCAATGTCACCTAACTGATCTTTGATCTCAACAATTTTCATGAAGAAGGTGGCAACTGTATCTGCTTTGGTCATTTTAATATTCTGAAGCTGGTTCTTCAAGGCAATGGATCTGTTGGTGTTCTTACTTTCAAACAACTTCATCAAAGCATCAAACATCTCTTTGGCCATCTTCATTGGGGAGATGTCTGGAATGAGATGATCTTTGACAGAGTAAATGATTATCTTTTTAGCCTTGGCGTCATTTTTCTTCCACCGAGTTTTATTTGACGCATTTGTTGGTTCTAGTACAAATTCCTCCACAAATTTTATCAGGTCACTCTCTTCTAGAGTGATGATTAGTGTTGATTTCCAGGAGTTGAAGTTAGAGGCTCCATCAAGCCTATCTTCCACAGGAACATTGCCCACCATGATTGTAGAAACCCTAGAAACCGAAATCTGCAGAAACCCTAGAAAACCTAGGGCCGAAAATCCAAACTTCTTCAATTTTCAATCTGAAGGTTGTAGGTGATGCATTGGACTAGGCCATACCTGCTTGTGAAGAGATTAGGCCCAACGCTCAAGGGAAAGTGCTAAAACTAGCTTGACAAGGAAAAAGGGTAAGGGCCATTTTTGCAGTTGCAACAAGAAGGTGATGGCTAGCTTGGAAAGGTGCTAGAGAAGCTTGTGCAATGGCTCTTTCAGGAACACTGCTTTGATACCATGTTGAATTTTTATGCTTGATCAATTGTTAACATTCTATTCAATTTTGCATAGCATAAGCATCATGAAGCATAAACCCTAAGCATTAATTGCATCATACATTTATCCAAGATTACAAGAAGATATCCATGTACAAAATACACAAGAGATATCCTGGGAAACCCTTCTTCACAAGGGAGAAAAACCCAGCAGCAACCTTTCACTAGATAAAAGATAGTCCAAGAGAAAATCCAATCACCAAGAAGAAGTGTGCTAGAATCCCAAGAGGCTAGCGCTACACAAGAGAGAGAAAGTGATCCAAGTGTGTTATGACAAAATGAGAGATAGTTCTCTCT